>PVKB01000810.1:439014-578605 GCA_004027205.1 Ctenodactylus gundi
GGCGTGCGGGGGGGCGGGGCGCGGGGGCGCGCGGGGGGGCGGGGCGCGGGGGCGCGCGGGGGCGCGAGGGGGGGCGCGGGGGCGCGCGGGGGCGCGCGGGGGCGCGCGCGGGGGCGGAAGGAGGGCCAGGGGAGGAGCCTGCGCGGGCCGGGGAGGACGAGGGGCTCCCGCCCGCGCCGCCCGCACTCACTCGTCGCCCTGCAGCAGGCTGCGCTCCGTGAGGGGCCGCACGGCCGCCCTCGGGGGCTCCGCGCCTGGCCCCGAGGGGCGGAAACACAGGCTCAGCTTCTCCTCCAGGCTGCAGGCCAGCGCCGGGAAGCCGTCACCGCCCCCGCCCGCCCCGGCCCCGGCCTCGGGGCTCGCGTTACAGTTCTCCTGGTCCGAGACGCTCCGCGCCGGCTCCTGGAACTCATAGAAATCCTGCCAGTCGCCGTCCGCCGCCATCGCCGCCCGCTGCTGTCGCGCGCCGCGCCCCGCCCCGGCCGCCAGGCCCCGCCCCTCACCGGCGTCAGGCCCCGCCTCGAAGCCCCGCCCCTCCGGAAGCCCCGCCCCTCCCGCAGCCCGGCACCCGTGCTGGATCGCCGGCAGGGGTCTTCCCTTTTTCTGAGTCTTTTAAAAGTGGATGGCGAGGGCCCTAAGAAAGGAGAACCTTAACTCTTGGCTATAGTCTCGATCATTTAGAAATGACTCCCCCTTAACCTCTCTCGCTAAGTATTTGCACCCTAGTGTCAGAGGATGGATGCCTGAGGGTGTTTTCCCGAGGGGACTTCCTCATTTTGTAACTGGAATGACAGCTAGAGTCGCTGGGAAATATTTAAGTGGTATGGAAATTCATTCCACAGATATTTTGTCTTCTACCCTGTGGCACACACAAAGATGCCAATATTTGCAAAGCACATAGCAAGCTATCCGCATGTTGCATGAAAATAAAGGGGATTACAACAATAACATTAGCGGAGACTTATTTATGTCTTGCAAAAAGAACAATTGGCAAATGAGAACTTACTGTTTACTGTTCAGTGAATTCAGCGCTACAGTTTTGCCCGATAAAAAAATTTAGAGCGGATGGTCACGAAGGTTGCACAACAGTATGAGTGTATTCGGTGTCACTAAATTGTCCGCTAAAATGGTTAAGATGGTGATTTTATGTTACATGTATTTTACCACAATAAAAAAGTTTGGTTAAACCAGCTGGGTGGCTCCGGCCTATGACCTCAGCACTCTGAGAAGCAGAGGCCGAAAGATCCAAGTTCAAGTTGGCCCCAGCCTGAGCAATTTAAACAGCAAGATCTTGTCTCAAAATCAGAACTGAAAAAGGGTTGAGGGCTTAATTACTTTTTTCTTCACTGTGACTTCTAACACCTGACATGCACAAATTAGGAAAGGAAAACTTTACCTCAATTTCAGTCACTGGTGGGCAGCTGGAAAATGGTGGAATCATATGGCAAAACTGGGTCCAGATCTGGTCTAGGGGAGAGCTGGAGCCAGAGATGGGTCCTCATGGCATGGTAAAACAGAGACCAGTCTGGGAGGAGGGGTGGGACCAGGTCAAGCCTCAAGCATCCACCTCTTCCAGCCAGGTTCTACCTCCCAACAGTAAACAGTATCAGTAGGTACATGAGGTTTCCGGGGACACTCCAGATCAAAACCACAATAGGAACTCAGTATGAAAGGCCCCCTGGGCTCATGCCCTGTAGCACAAAGAATTAATTAATTTTAAAAGATGGAAGTAGTGTTACAAGGAAATGTGAAAGTATAAAAACAGTACCTTTGGACTAGAATACTCCATCATTTTACTTAGGTAAGGCATTTATTAGGTGATGAGTTTTTATTTTGAAAAATTTTCTAAACTTTTGTCACCACGCTTGTCCATCTCCTACTGCACGAAAGCCCATCCCTCCTCTACATCTTCTACAGTTAATACCAAAATTGCCTTTTTCACTCTTCCAATGAATGTTGCTTTCAGTTTCAGTGACCTATCCCATATTAAGCAAGTACTTCTATGACTGAGCCTAACATAGTGCTGATAAAGACTTGACTCATAATATTACTCCTTATTTCTTTGAAGTCAAAGAGAGAACAGATGTTGAGCTAAAGCTGTCAACAGGTAAGAGCTTTGAGGTTGACCAGAAAACCTTTTGACTCAGCTGATGCATAACAGCATCTCTTTAAAAAATTATGCTCTAAAGCACGGAAAAGTGTTTTCTCTATGTACTTGACTATTCACATAAAGTTATGAGGAAACTATCAAGCTGTCAGAGACTATCCAAATTTTATACACAGCTAAGGCAAAATTGCTTTCGTTTCCCTCGACTCAAATCTCCGTTTACCTGAGAATGTTTGGGCGGAAATGAAAATTACTCACTCTCAAAGCCCAAATGTAGCACTGCCCAATTTTTTAATATGTTTTTAAATTGCTGCTGTTAGCTCTAGTGATCTCAGATTTTATTTTAGTCCAATTTTCCACACAGGATGCTTTTTACTTTTAATTAAATGCAAATTACTTGGTGTCACCCTAGACACTTTGAATACCCCATTTCAAAAACCAGATTTAACTCACTTTAGTCAATTTATGTTTGCATACCCATAATAACCTTGGCACTCAACACAATCTATAAAAATGCACACAAGGAATCTTTCTGTGGGGGAAAAAAAGAAAAACTAACTATATTTGTCTATGATTTTGCCACTCTCTGAGAACAGAGCAATGACATTAGAGGAGGAAAAAAATCTGTAGTATGGAGCAAAATGTCAGTTGGCACTTTAAAAAGGTGCTATATTTTTTAAAAAAAAACAGCAGAAAACAGTTGAAATGGTAGAATGTTTGTAACTGGATGTCTTGGTTACTTCATTGTTGATGGAGCAGAATACCTGGCATCCACAACTTTTTAAAAAAAAAAAATTTGAGACAGGGTCTGGCTCTGTAGCCCAGGATGGTCCTGGACTCACTGGTATATCCCAGGCTGGCCCTGGACTCAGGACAATCTGCCTGCCTCAGCCTCCCAAGTGCTGGGATTACAGGTGTGTGCCACCAGCCCCAACTTTATGTGGTGCTGGGGAATCAAACTCAGGGCCTTGCATTTGCAAGGCAAGCACTTTAAGCACTGTGACATTCCTGCAGCCTCTAAGATTCATTTGAGTCCACAGTTTCAGAAGGCCTCACACAGTCCATTCATGGGGTAGCTGGCCACAGTGAAGGCATTTGGTAGAGACCATAGAGCTGCTTATCACCTTGCAGACAGAAACCAAGCGAAGCAAGAACCAAGTCAATGTCTGCAGATTTTGGCAAGAGTAGAGCTTTCCGGGGAAGAAACTAGAGCAATGTTTCATCGTCCTCTCTTTAATTACTTCAAGCTGCCAATTGAGCCCTCCCCCAACCAAGGTGGGTGCTGCTGGCTCACTTCCTAGGCAACAAGTCAACAACTCTCCATAAACTAAATCCCAGCTTAATCACATCTTGCAAATTTGACACCTGTCTACATCAGTCAGTCCATCGACACCCAAAGGCTTCACTTCCTTACGTAGCCTAATTCTAATGATTTACTTCCTCAAACCTTCTTATGTTTGGACCCGTTATGTCCTACCATCTCCTAGAGGCCCTATGAAAATGAACACATTAAACACGCTTGCTCACGAACGTATTAATTTGGCCTACAAAAAATAATTTTTAGCCCTTGATTCAAAACTAGAAAGAAAACATAGGGTAGCTTTTAATAAGAGCTTCATAACACTTTTTATGTCTCTACCAGTCCCGTAAGATGGAAACTTCTCTCATGTGACAGAGTTTTCAATTTTGCACATCACCTATTACAGTGGGAATTTTCCTAACAAAACATGAAAAGGTATATATATATGTAACATGGAAGCCATCTAAATTTTTTATTGCATATACTGCCCTAAAATAGCTGGTTATCAACATAATCATATTTAGCAAATGCAACAGATAACACGAAGGTATATAAATACAAACTTCTCAAGAAAAGCTGAGGTCTCGGCAAAGTTTGTTCTACAGCTAGAAGGAAAAATGCAGAAGAAATAAAAGTAAAAATAATTTAGAAATTTGTAGGTTGACCCAAGAATTTAAGGAAAGGTTATCTGCTTGACAAAAAGGAAAATATAGTTTCTTCCCATTTTTTTCTCTGTTGAAAAAAATCAAGAACTTTTGGAGTAATTAAAAATGACACATAAAGAAATTATTGTGTTTAGAGAGCTAGAAATGCTAATTACCTTGATTTCATTATTATAAATTGCATAAATATCAATTATCACACATTGCCTGATAAATATGTACAATTTTATACATCAATTACCAAAAAATGGGCCACACACAATCTAGTCTGTATTAAAAAGGAATATTTCATTCCCATTATTCAAGTTTGACAGGTATAAGTCTTCGTGAACAGCCATACCTTCGATTTTTATGATTAAATTGGAATATTTATCAGGCAGAGCCATCCTGAACAGAAACATTGTTTAGCCATCCAGAGAAGGAGCCAAGGAGATGGGCCCTGGGTGCAGCCTCACAAGGTTCCAGAACACTTGGGCAGGAGAAGCATTTCCAAGTGCACCTGGCATGTTCAAGGTACTCATATGCTTATGCTACTTTCTGAAAAACAAATGGAAACAAGCACCATAGGTAGGTATTTATCTAATATTAAAATGTGCTAATTACTCCATTTCCCCATCTTACTTCCTAATTAGATCTACATTTTCTACTACAATTATGCAAATAAACTTTACTGGAAAGCAATTCAAAGTAAATAAAAGATTAGACAATTGTCTTTGGAGGACCTGAATTTTCTGAGAGCCACCTGAGGTCCTAACTCTCAAGAGAAATTCAGTAAAGATGGGAAACCCATCTAACCCACATAGAGAAAAAAAAAAATCAAAAGGAAGAAGAGGGGATGATAGTTGTAGTGGTGATGGTACTGAGGATGGAGCCCAGGGCCTTCACACTGAGCTACTTACTCAGTGCATTTCTATTTTTTTTATTTTGAGACAATAGCTCCTGAAGGCATTCAGTTGCCAAGGCTGGCAAACATGCAATCCTTTTGCGCCAGCCTCCCAGATTGCCAGATAAGCCTATGCCACTGGGCCAGGCTGGTTTTTTTTAATGCCACTTTCAATAAAGCAGAGCAAGTCCAGTTCCCATTGATTTGGAGGGGGAAATACCTTTTGAAAAACCACTATATTAAACATAATGACAAATGGTCATGAGCAACATTGTCGTACAATAACAGGTCACATATGCAGATTAGGTGTCTCAGTTACTTTTTCATTACTGTAATTATATACTCAACATATACACATTAAAGGGAGTAAAAGTTTCATTTTTAGCTCACACTTTCAAAGGGTCACAGTCAATCCATGGGCAGCCAGCAACAGTGGAAGGAAGCGCTTGGCAGGGGCAGAGGTGGAGGCTGCTCCTCTCAGCAATGCAAGTGGGAAGTCAAGCCCCAAAAGGATGGCAGGAAGCAGCATACAACCTTCCAGATTCTGTCCCAGAGATCCACCCCCTCTGGGTCCAGCTTGAGTGTTCCACCCCATCCAGGTTTAAGCCTCCACCACATACGTATAATCCTATCCACACACCTGTCTTCCACCACACACCCATAATCCACCCATCCAGACCACACCCCAATCTCCCAACAGCACATGGTTCCATAGACAATCCATGACACCCAAATACATGAGGCTTCTGGGGAACATTTCAGATCCAAACCACAATACTAGGTGACATCAAAAGAGAAATCAGTAGGATTCTAAGAGAAAGAGATATGGATAGTTCAGAGGACTGGTGACTGAAGAAAACCCAGGAGCCAGAATTACAGTTGAATGAGATAAATAGATTATGTTTTGTGTCTAAGCCAGTTGCACATTTAATGTTGATCATACACACTATGTTCTATTTTTTACTTGTTCTTATAAATTTATTACAAGAATATCTCCAATATTTTGTAGTCCTATGAATGCCAGGTCAAGAGAATGATACCATCCAGCAATACATCACAAAATAAGGCAGAGGAATCCCCCAAAATTTGCACTGACCAGGCCATTGAAGAGCAAGCATTATAATTGAAGCATTTTGCCCTATGGAATTCTATTTTTTGAGGCCTTTGTTTCATTCTTCCTAAATTTTGGTATCCAGGAATATTAGAGTTCCTTTGCTTTGCTATTTTTAAGAAATAAAAATTACATTGTTTAAGTGGAGAGTAAGGATGAGGAAGGAATAAGGAAGGGTTGTCTATTCCATATACAATTTTTTAAAGCTGTAGAACACGCAAGCAATGGGAGGCTGAAGCAAGAGATTGAAGGCTTAAATTCATCCTGAGCAACTTAGTAAGACCCCGTCTCAAAAACTTTAAAAAGTAATATGAAAACAAAATAATAAAAGTCTGGGGTTAGAGCTCAGTGTGAAAGCGCTGAGTTCAATTTCCAGTACTAAAGAGAAAAATGCTGCAATTTTAGTAGGGGTGTTTCTTTTTTTCTCCTAATTTTTGAAGTGTGGCCAAACCCTGCTGACAACAGAAGAGCTATATCAATATTGTTGCATGAAAGTAGGCTTATCAAAAAGGTACCTACCTAAACACATGTGCCATTTAAGCCAGACATGAACTAGAAGGACAAAAGCAAAACAGGGTGGCCTATTAAAATAATTGTTCACCTAATTTAAGCAAACACACAAGTAATTGTACAATTTTCTACTCGATTTGACTAAGACAGACAAAGAAGTAGCTAACTGTTTCTAACCTGGTATTATAGGGTGAAGACTAGGTGATCTGTGGATTTCCTATTATGTTGTTTAAAGGAAAAAAGATGTTTTATTCCATACTGAAGAGAGTAACTCTGTAATTGTGCAAGATTAATTTGCTCTCTGGGAGACTAGATTAGTAGATACTGAACTGTCCCTGAATTCCACCAGACTGGGAGGTCCAGTGGTACCAGTGCCTGAATTTCATTCACTCCGACTTGTAACTGTGGGACTCTGAATAACTGTCACCTAGTTATGCTTTTTCTGTAACCACATCAATGAGTGAGTAAATGCTGGAGACAAGTGGACTTTGTCCAGACTGCATCTGCACAGAGCTAGTGATCAGTTAACCCCAGCCTCATCCTTCTCCTTTGTTCTGGGCTGACCTGCATCCCCTCAAAATTCACAGGTAGAAACTCTAAGCTCCAGGACCTGTGAAGAACGAATGTGGCTTGATCTGGAGATAAAGTGTTTAAGGACATGGTTAGGTGAGATCGAAGTCCTTAAGGAGGGCCCCAATCCCATCTGATTGGCGACATAAGAGGAAATGTGGACACGGATGAACACCAGGTGTTTGCAAGCACTGAGGAAAGACCATGTGAGGACACAGGAAGATGGCGCCATCTGCCCGCCAGGGAGAAAGGCCTCCCCAGAAACCAGCCCTGCTGCACCTTGGACACAGACTGCCAGCCTCCAGAACCATGAAGACATAAATGTCTGTTGTGTAAACCGGGGATCTGGCAATTCCTGGGGACTGGTGCCAATAGTGGCCTGTCAGGAACCGGGCTGCAAAGCAGGACATGAACAGAGGCCAGTGTATTTGCAGCTGTTCCCCATCGCTCACATTACTCTCTGAGCTCTATGTTTTGTCAGATCAGTGGTAGCATTAGATTCTCATAGGAACAAGGTCCCTACTGTGAACTGTCCATGTGAGCGATCTAGGTTGCATGATCCTTACGAGAATCTCATGCCTGTTGAACTAAGGTACGGCTGAGGCCCTGACGCTATCCCCCTTGCCTCTCATTCTGCCCTATACCTGAGGGGGGGGGGGGGAATTGTCTTCCGTGGAACTGGTTCTTGGTGCCAGAAGGTTCGAGACCACTGGTGGTAGGCCACACAATTTGTGATATTTTGTTAAGGCAAATCCAGCAGAGTGAGATTGCTACATTTTCTATTCATCCCGGTGGTTTCCAGGAGTCCCCACTGGGTGCCTCGCTTGAGCTCAGGACAGAGACAATTCTGTTCCTCCTTCTGACTTGTTGGGCAGACTTGAAAACATGGGATGCTAGATGGGTGACTTGCTGCTGAGGAACAGATCAAATCTTCTCCTACCCTATGACCTACCTACAGAAGAGAAGACTGGGAATTATAAGGATCACAGAAGCAGAGCTTCCATGCAGACTGAGGGAGCTGGAGTGCTCTCCACTCAACCCAAGTGAGGGAACCGGAGTGTGAGTGGAAGTGTGAGAGATCAGGTGTTTGAAGTACTTCTCTCCAGCAGATAGTTACTCACATGAAGGACCTGGACCCTGTGGACCGAATGGAACACTATAAGAGCGTTCTGAAATCTAAATCCTGGATTTTTGGGCGGATGAGAATGTAAGACTTCTTGCCTTGAGAATTCTGAAAGCAAGAGGCTGGAGAAACTGTCTCTGATGGTGGCTCATGAAGGACAGCAGAAAGCAACCCGTACTTAACACCATTTCTTGGGCAAGGATCTATGTTCTCCCCCGGCACCAAATAACACCCCAAAATATAGTTTGACTTGAGTCATCTTGAAAGGGTCCAGAGAAAAAGCAGGTGTGAGGAGACAAACTCAACCAAGAAAGAAGTAATAATGGACGGCAGAAAGGGTGCAACCAAGAGTGGAAAAGTAAACCAAATCCTTCCCCCTCCCCTGCTCCCTGTCCCTGTCCCACAGTGCTGATTCAGGGCAAGTGGGAGGAGGGACAGGGGGGCAGGCATGGATGGGAAATGGAAGTTGTCATGTACACCGAATCAGAGTTGTTAATGCTTTAAAATAACACTGAACTTTTTCCTTAACATAGACTAACAGACTCAGCCCTTTCAATGTGTCAAATCCGTGCTACTCCACTTTTAGCTCTAACATTCTTAGACAGACACGACGACAGCACCTTTTTCACCTCTACTAGATGGTGCCCACGCACCCACAAATCTCTTCTTTCAAAAAAAAAATCATACCTGTGAAACAGTGGTTCTTAAGGATTTTGCTATCCCAGTAGAATCAAACTTGACCTTGACCGGGATCATCTGGTACCACTATAGCAGTAACAGTGTTATACTCAGACTGCCACTTAAGATAAATACCACGTGGGAGCAGCTATTAGAGAACTGGGGTGCAGCTGCAGTCCAAGCCCTTCCAAAACCCCAGGCTGTACCGTGGATGCAAGGCAGCACAGAGGTCAGGGGAAAGGTCCCCTGAGCTCTCTGGTCCCATCTCACTAGAGTGACGGATGGAGTATATTAACCACTGGAAATCACCATGGATAGAAGACTCCAGTTACATAGAATCAAGGCAGTTTCAGAGGAGGCGCAGCTCAGAAGGTGGAGGCCGCGTGCTGCCTTGTGCCCCACCTTCAGAAAGCTAAGGTGACAAGGTTGCCTTCTGCTGTGAAGTGCTTTGACTTTGATCAGCCCGTGCCTCTATCACTCTGACCTCAAAGCATAGCGCTTTGGTATTTGACAAATAAGGTCCTGCCTCCTCTGCTGAGTGCCCGATTTAATGCTAATATACCGTCATTTTTATCTGTCAAAAAGTGTCTTTAAGTTATTTATCTTCTCTTCTTTGTGATTCAAGTTTATTTGTTGCAAACCTCACCTTCCCAGACCTCTGACAGGGAAGCCTGTGTTACACAGTCACAGAAAATGTGACAGAAAAAATAATGATATTAATAGTAATAATAGATTAGAAGGCTCTGAAGGCTCCTGCTCCCGATAAGGTTTTAACCCTTCGCTCGCTCATCTTTGTTAGGGGATAAAACCAGCCAATATTCGAGAAACAGCAAAGGCCACCTCCTCTGCCGCTAGCACCTGAGGAATGGTTCAGAGAACTGAAAATCCAATTCTCCCAGTACAATGCATCTGGGCCTGGAATAGGCACAGGCCTGTAATACTAGGACTCTGGAAGCCTGAGGCAAAAAGACCGCAAGTTCAAGCCCAGCCTGGGCAAGTTAGCAACTTAAAAAATCCTACTTCCAAGTAAAAATTTTTAAATGGGTTGGAGATGGATGTAGCTCAGAGCAAAGGCCTTGGGCTCAATCTGCAGTACCACAAAAACAAAACAAAATAAAAACTTGTCTATAGAATCTTGCATACTAAGAAGAAGAGACTATTCTAAGCCTCAACTATTATGGTTTGCATCCTATCTATGAATGATTTATAAGGTGGACTCTGTTTCTCTGAATTGTTTTGAAGACCAATTTGTTTCATATCTAAAAGTGATATTAAAATGCTCTCTCATCGGCCAGGGATGACACCAGGTAAAGACTGCTTTTTATTCTCCATTAAGCAGGTATTGATTTCTACATGAGCTTAATATAAATGTTAAATGACCCTGGAGGCAAAGAATCAACTCCAATGTCTGATAAAATAAATATTTGGATCTGTGAAATTAAAATTTTAATTAAAGATCTGCTCTAAGAAAACACGGCATTTGCATCTTTCAAAAATGTCAAGAGAACAAAGGTGACCAAATTTCTAACTTCTGCATAGTTTTATTTGAAACTGATCGTGATTCTACATACATCAGCTTATTCTTTTAAATCACATTTGATTTTTATTGGTTTTATGGAATAGTGGTATTTGTACTTATAGTCTTAGAATTTTTAATTAGCCTCTGAGTGGAGGTCTGCTACTAGACTTCACTGGGACTGAGTCACCCTGGGGAGGGGTAGGAGGTGGGCAAGCCCCTGCAGCAGATGTGGAGGCAACATCTGAGTCATTAGCTGAGCAATCTAGTCAGAAACCCCTGATGGCTTCTACAGCACCCAGAGTCAGACTCACAAGCTCCTCTACCCTCAAAGGAGTGCGAAGGACAAGGTCTCACTCTGCGATTCATGCTCATCCCAAACTGCTTATGGAGTCAAGGCTGGCCTCGAACCCACAACAATCCTCCTGCCTCAGCCTCCCAAGCATTGGGATTACAGGCTTGCACCATCACATCCTGATGATTTTTTATGTGGTACTTGGAAATCGAACCCAGGGCCCTGCACATGCTAATCAAGCACTGTAACCTCTGAGCTACAGCCATAGCCCTTGGATTCAGATCTTGTTGAATGGAAGTCTAGATCTGATGCATTTAGGACCTGGTGCAAAGGTGGATTTACCACAAACCTGAGGGAAATTGTGTTTCAGGGACCCTCATTTGCCATGGCCTTTATAAGACCTTACAAAATGCACTGCAGTGAATATTGGGGAGCTCTCACAATGCATTTAAAAATGCTGTCAGGTCACAGAATATTAAAGAATAATTTTCATACATTTGCACTGGCCTAAATTCTGAGTGCTCATATATGAAATTTGAGAGGCTTTCCCCCAGACTTCAACAAAAATCTTACACATTTACCTGGTAATATTGCCTATAAGTCATGAGTCCGAAGTTTTTAACTATGTTAAAGACTGAATTCTCCTTCTGTCGTCTGTGAAAAATGACAATGCAAGTTTGCAAAAAAGAATAGCAGCCAAAACGTAGGGGGAAAGTATTACAGAGATGCATTTAAAAGCCAATTATTTAAAGTATCATGTTTAAAATATGTTGTTACTCCGGATTTCATAATGCATGTGGTCTTTGTCATGTTTTTAGAAGTATATGTCATTCGTTATAACTATTTGCTCGTTCTGAGTAAATATCAGCTGTGACAGTTGCATGGGAGATTTTTTTTTGGTTTTGTTTTTTTGGTGTCACACAGGATTTGAATCAAGTCCTCCTAGCTTCTCCGGCCTTTGGCCACCACTGTTCCTTCCAAGGTCTTCACCCTTTGCTGCACGGTAAGCAGGTCTTCAAGATGCCAGGGCCGTGGCTGGGGATCATGCAAACACGGTGCATGCCCTGCGTCCCACAGGGAGGGCTTCCCCCTGCCTAGTGGGTGCCTCTGTGGGCAGCCTTCAGCCTTGCCCATTCTGCTGCCTCGGCCAAGCCCTGCCACTTCCACTGAGAACCACGACCTTTTGCATAACACAGCCACTGATGCATTAAAGTCCACAAGCTACGAAGAAAATAAAGCGACCCGAGGAGGGGCTGGCAGAAAATGCACCCAGTAAGTCTTTGGTTTGAGAACTGGCTGTACTTCCTTACAGGTTAGAAAGTAGCTAAATAAATGCATCTGTGAGGTTTTAATATCTACATACCGAATGTACAGAACTCCATGCATTGATAACATAAGAATGCACACAGTAACTAGTATAGTCATTTTTCTATTAAAAAATTGTAAGGAAAAAGCTCAGCATGAAAAAGATTTATGCAAGAGCGTATTCCCGAAGACGCGCGCCTTGGGAACATTTGCCCTATTAATATCCGGTTCTCCTCCGGCCCCCTTGTGGCCGGGTGGGGCCTTGCAACTAGATCTGACCAGCGAGTTCTGAAGTAGCGTGTGTGGCGCTGGCAGGATGTATTTAATTGCCGGGGTGACCCTCTTCAGAGCTTTTTTTTCCCCTCTGGCATAGTGGCCTGCGACATTCGAGATGGCAGCTGTTCTGCCAGACTTGGCTCCAGTGCGGCGGTGATGTGCAGAGTCTCTTGCTAACCCCGTACGTAAGTGAAAAATAAATCTGTTATTCTAAACCACCAAGGTCCGGGGTTGTTTGTTTTAACAACAAATCTGACTGACACGTATTGAATAACTATGAAAGTAAACAATCACAAAGAGCCAATGTGTTTATTATCGTAGAAAGGTGAAATAAATCACTCTGCATGCACATTATAGATTATGATGATGGCAGCAAAAAAAAAAATGCTTTTTAAAGAGGGCTGAATGAGGTGGGGAGTCCTTCACCGTGGAGAATTAAATGGAAAAAACCATAGGGTATTGAACAAAATATTTTAAATGTGATTCATCCAGGAGATTGTATATCAAGTGCTTGCATGCAGATTGCTCAGTAGCATTATTGTTGTATAATCAGAAATGTGCAAATATCATAAGTCAACTTATAAGCTCCCAAGACCTGAACACATATTTGCATTTTGGCTGAGGTGGTCCTAAGTGCTGGTTTGAGCTGTCCTGTTTGGACATCAGGCAGTGCTGGGATGTCTTCTGACACCAGTGACCATGCCTCCTCTCTTGCTTCTGGGGCATGAGAGTTTGTGGGGTTGGAGCTAGATGCTGTGCCAGAACCCAAGGCTTCTGAGTTTGTAAGCTGCAGGCAAAGATCTGGGAGGTGCCCCCAGCTCACACCTACTCACTGGCTTGCTCTACAGACTGTGGCCTATACTACAGATGCCCCACTGATGCTTGGATCCAGCCTCCCCAGCAGCTGATGCTGGGGCCGGACAGTGTAACCTGGAGTGTGGAGAAGTAGCACCCTGAGGACCAAGAGTTGAGAATGGAAGCCAGAAGGAGAAGACTCCTTTATACTTCAAGAAGACACACAGAACAGCTCTGTCCATCTCTGTGAAGACATCCTGTAGCCTGAGTGGTCAGCTGTGCTTGCCACTGGTCGTCACCAACGTCATAATCCCTTTTCTTCTTTGCCTCCCTCTTGGCTTATGGGATTGCCATTTCCCAATAAAGCATTTTAACATCTAGCCTGTATCACAGTTACTTTTTTGTTGCTGTGACTGAAAACCCAGCATCCACAACTGGAGGGAGGAAAATTTTGTTTTAGCTCACAGTTTCAGAAGGTCTCAGTTCATTCATGGGTATGTGGCAATGGGGAAAGCCCATGGTGGAGGCACAGCTGGAGAAAGAGCTGCTCACGGCATGGCAGACAGGAAACCAAAGGAAGAGGGAGGAAGAGTTGAACTAATGTATAGCACCCCAAGGCCTGTCCCAGTAATCTGCCCCTTTCAGGTCAGGTCCCACTGTTGTACCCCTTCCATCTAGGCCCCGCCTCCCAACAGCACATGTTTCTGTAGGTACTCTATAAGATCCAAATACATGAGGCTCTTGGGAGACATTTGGGTTCCAAACCATAAGAGCCTCAGAAGCTGTTTTCTAAAAAGGGAATGGTTCCAAAAATAAGAGCAATACTTCTGAGTTGTCCCCATATTCCTGTCCCCATCATCCTGCTCACAGGACACAGCAGTGTTTCTTTCCAATGTTGCCCTCAGTGTCCAAGAAGAGGCAAAGATGAGGATAAGACACAACTAGAATGTACAACGGGGAACCTAGTGTCATACTTAAATTTTAGCAAAGCTCTCAGAATTTTAGATACCTTGGCCCCTGTTTCAGAGACCTGGAGGAAAGAATACAGCGACATTCCAGGTCCCCAAAGATGATAGCAAATGTGACCTCTGCCAGTCCAGCATGGATGGCTTTGCTAATGCTTTGCTGTAGGAGGATTCCACCCCTAGCTGATGCAACTAACACTCTTTTGTATCCGACCTAAATTTCTGCCACTCATTCACCCACCTAGGCCCAGATGAGCTCCTCCGAAATGGGTTTGGGACTCGCTTGAGTCTGTAAAAGCCCAGAAAAAGCTACCAGCCAAGTATCTTTGGCATGGGGATGTGCTTTGGTCCCCCGGGTGCATCTACAACTGTGACCCTGAGCGTTAGACCTTCAGCTCTGGAGCGCCTTGGCCTGAGCCTGCTCTGGAGTAGAGCCTTTCTGTAGTGGCGGAGCCAGGCTCCTGACATGTGGGTGTCCTGTTACCTGTGGGCCACTTGCTTGTTAACTCTTGGCTCACCTTTACTTCCTGACAGCTGAGCAAGTGCTGGTAACTCTCGCCTTCATGTACTGACCTGTGGCCTATGGCAGATGCGCCTGGCCCTCAGTCTCCTCTTGACTAGTAACTCCTAGCTGGCCAGGGCCTGAAGCACAGAAGTCCATCACTCATCTTAAAGACTACACAGCTTTCTCTTCCTCACAGTGAATAATACTAAGTATGTAAAATTTTGGAAATAGAGTTTCCAGTAGTCCCAGACTTGATGGAAGGAAAAGCTAAAAAGAGTTATTGAAAATGTGATTGTAAAAGAAAGCTTTTATATGAGAGCAAATGAATTTTTATAGAAATATCAGTAATAGCTTACTGAGTGCCTACTGTGTGTTGGGTGCTAGACTAGGAGAATTGTAACTATTAATTTCATTTAATCATCAAAATAGCTCTATGGGTCTAATCTTTATTTTAATTAATAAAAGAGGGTAATTTATATTTTGGTACCTCTACATACTGCACAGTAGTCAAACAATATCTTTAATTCTCTCTTTAGTCTTCTTTCATAACAAATAGCTTCATAATAAATATTAATTTTAATGTAGCCTCAGTAGTTTCTATAATTATTTGTCATCTTCCAAGTCAAGAAAAGTCCTAAGGTTCGTAGCAACCCCCAAACATAATTTAGTATTATGTATCCAAATTAAAAACAGTAATTCCTTCTCATCTCAAAATTTCACTTCTAAAATAAATATGTGATGAATTTTCATAGAAGAGAAATATATGTATGTAGTTCTGGGAATTAAGCTCAGAACCCCACACCAAGCCCCACTGACAGTCCATGTTTGACTTTTAATTTAAAAACAGGGTCTTATTAAGTTGCCCAGCTGGGCTTGAACCTGGTAATCGTCATGCCTCAGCCTCCCAAAGTGCTGGGATTACAGTCCTGCACCATCAGGCCCAGCTTTCCCATTACATCTTTATAAATTTGTTATATAAGGAAGGATCAAGCATAGAAGTATAGAAAGGTTTAATCAGAAACAAGGTGCATTCTGCATAAGTTTTATTACACAACTTGGCAAACACTATTTATTTATTTAGAGACATTATCTTACTCTGTAACCCAGGCTAGTCCTGAACTCACTATGTAGCCCAGGCTGGCAGTCAATGCAGTTCTCCTGCATTGGCCTCTCAAGTGCTGGGATGAGAGGTGTGCCCTCCCACTCCCGGTTTATGTGGTGCTAGGGAATCGAACTCAGAGCCTTGCATTTGCTGGGCAACCACTTTACCTGTGGTGCCATTCCTCCAGCCCCATTTTGTTAGACAACCTGTAATTGCTCAAAGGTTTCCTAAGAGCCAGTAATTGGTGTTTAATTTATTTCAGAGTCCCAAGTGTCAATGAAAAGCGAAGTTGGACTGGGAGCGTACTGTAGTGGCAAAGCGCTTGTCTAGGATAGGGAAACCCTGATTCAACCCCAGAACAGAAACCAAGAAAGAAAGAAAAAAACAAGCAATAAGAAAAAGTAACTGAGTTATCTAAACTCTAAGAGATCAACATAATAATAATTCCTAACATTTCTGCCCTTGTTTTGAGGAAATCCCATTCTGTCTTCTAGGACGAGTTCATGACACTACAAAAATAGTGACTAACGACATCGCTATTATTATTGCATATATTTGCATAACACTTAACCCCTGTTATGTGCTTTTAAAGGTACAAATTCAGGGCTCACAGAAACCCAGTTTTACTGAAGAGTCACCACTGACTTCAAGTATCAAAGAAATCCCCAAGGCAGTGCTTTTTATGAACTTGACAATGGTGTTAAGGTATCGTGGTTATATGTATATCTCCAGGAAGTTTCTGGAATATACAAATGAATTTTCCTCTCAGTGTCTAATTGAAATCTCTTCGGAAAAATAATAAATGATAGAAGATAATATTAATAGTAAAGCAAGAAAGCATGTGCACTATTTTCATTTGTTTGGTTGGTTTCCAGTTTGTTCTGTTTTTTGAGACAAAGTCTCACTCTGTAGTCAAGGCCGTTCCCAAACTCTCTATGGAGCCAAGGCTGGCCTTAAACTCATAGCAATCCTCCTGCCTCAGCCTCCTGGGTGCTGGGATTACAGGCATGCACCACCACACGAGCTAATGCGAGGGGATTTTATCAGTTCAACTGTCCCTCACATATTAAGGATAAGAAAAGCAGTGTGCAGCCTGCAAGATCTCAGGGAATATTGTACCCACACACCCTTGATGAGAGAGACCCACAAGCAGATGGTTTATCAAACCAAGAGCAACTGGGGAAATGCTGACAGAGAAACTGGTGGGTAATATAAACATATTTAGATCTAGGCCCAAAATTAATGTGGAGAAAAGAGTGAGAAATACAACATGCGAATGCTGTCATTTGCTCTGCTATTGTAAAACTAACACATCTTTTAAAAATGGGAGAAAATAGATCATAGACCAAATGTAAAAGCTAAAGCAATAGAGCACTCAGAGAAGAACATAAGAAAATATCTTAGTGATTTGGTGATAAGCAAACGTTTGCTCGGTGACTGGAAACGATCCCTGTAAAATAAAGTTCAATGATCAACTGGACATCAAACTAAAAAGATCTGTTTATCGAAGGAGATTGCATGGGAAAATGAATCAGCCAAGTCCCACATGTAAACAACATATTTACAAAATGTGTATTTGGCAAATAATTAGTATCTAGCACATCAGAAAGAATCGGCAAAACTAAATATAAAACTCAACAGTAAAATTAAGAGCCTAATTTTAAGATGGGCAAAAATCATAATAAAGACTTCATGAAATAAGAGACGTAAGTACCCAAAAAGCAACAGAAGGGCAAGCAAAATCATCAGCCGTTAGGAATGGCGATTCAAACCTAAGATATCACCATGAGAATAGCTAAAGTCTTAAAAGACTGACAGCACCCAGTATTGGTGAAGATGTGGAGAACCCAGTGCTTCCTCATTATATGGAAATGAAGTTACGCAGTCAATTAAGGAAACAATCTCAGTTTCTTACAAACCAAACATATCTCCCCTGTGTAATAATTCTACTCCTTGATATTGATCCAAGGGAAATAAAAACATAATTCATAAAAATACTTGTACAAATAACACAACACTACTAGACTGGAAATAGTAATGGAAGAATATACCAAAAAAAAAAAAAAAACCCTTATGTTCTTACAATGAAACAATTAATATGACTAAATTATTGATATATCTAACACATAAATGAACTTCAAAAATGTTATGCTGAGTATGAAGGAGTACATAAATGGGAATTAATTCCTGCAAAGTTCTAAAGAAGGTCAAACTTCATTTGTAGTGCCCAAACTCCTAAGTTTGCCTCTGGGGAAGTGGAAATTGACCAGGAAGAGACATAAGGAAATTTGAGGAAATGTTATGTCTTCTTAAAAAATTTGAGTTACACAGGTATAGCCACCTTTTCAAAGCCAGCAAAGGTACACGTAAGATCTGAATGTGGTATGTACATTGTACATCAAAAGGAAAATATTTTCCGCAAGTATTTTGAACTCTAGCTAATGATATACACTCTGAAATATTTGAGGGTAAACGTACTAATGTCAGCAGTTTACTTTGAAATACATAAAAAATGAGTTATATTAGCAGACAGAAAGATGGGTAGTTGGATACATGTTGACAAAGCAAATTTAGTAACATGCTAATAACACTAGCCAGGTGGTGGGGATACAGGTGTTCGCTGGAAGAGTCTTTCAACTTTGCTGTAGGTTTGGAAAATTTCACAGTAAAATGTTGGGAGAAGAAAGGGCAGGGCAAATGAGATAAACAGAATAGGAACACAAACTGTGCCACGCACAGCAGGAATGAGGGTATCATTTAATGCTGACCAACTGAATTGTAGAAGTGTAAGTACACAAAGATAAACACCATGAAAGATAATATTATTGACTAAAATTGGAAAGTGGAAGACAGATGAAGGAAGAAAAGAGAAGCAAGCTGATTTTATTTTACTTGGAGTAGAAAACCACTAGACCTTTATTAACAGGAAAGAGGATTACAAGTTTCTATAATATGCATAAAATATGAGAGACCAAACAGAGATTATAATAATAAATATAAATGAGCTTAACTACCCAAAGATAAAAACAGAATTCAACCCCTTGTTCTATAAAAGCAACTTGCCTGAAACAAAATGGTTCAGAAAGGCTAAAAATAAAAGGGTACACAGGTTGTGCCAGTTCCAGGTAAGCAAAGAATGAGGAGAGGTTCAAGCTTGAGACCAGATGCGATGGAAATCCAAAAAGGACTAAGCAGCCAAGGATGGTGCCATGTCGCCTCTCGGTTCCAACTCAGTAGGGCTGTTGAGTGCTTGAAATGTGGTTAATGTGACCAGAGAACTGAATTTTTTAATTTTTAAAAATTTAAATAGCACAGAAAACCTTTCCATCACCACAGAAAGTTGGATGATGCAACTCTATAGGGTTAAAGGCATGAATTTGTGATGAAGTGATAATTGCTTGAAATACTCATGTACCAAGTAGCACCGCGTCTACCTACAAAAAGCTGAAATGATGGAAAAATGCAAGCTGACTAAAGGACTTTAAAATCAATTTTCTCCATACAAGACACAGCAAGAAGTAGTAGCTAGCATTTAAATATTCAAATTGAAAAATATAAGTTGTAAGAAAACTTAGCAGATTAATCATTTTTTAAGCTCTCAAAATATCTCTACTTCCCTCTCCACGCCCAAAAGTTACACTTGTAGCCCTTGAAAAATTTTGTTGATCAAACTTAAATTTTCAGTTTTTCTGATGACTACAGTTATTCTAAAAGGCATTCATGCGATACCCTAAAAACATATTTGCATCATGAACTTACTAATCTTTAGGGTTGTGGTGGGAAAACAATCAACAGGAATTTTGAAGTGTCCTGAATTTTTAAGAAGACAGTCATTGTGTAAGCATTTCTGTTTGCTCAGAGTATATGGGTTCCCAAGGAAAACCCATCTTTGCCCAGCTTCACTATTTACCCTAATTAAATCCCTCATCACCAAGTCCACTAGAGAAACAATGCTCTTGACTCAGCTGACATTTCCTCTGATGATAAGTTATTTACAAAAACATTTTTGAGACTTCCTGTCTTAGGCATAGAGCTCAGTGACCTGCAGAATTATCCAAATATTTGGCACGTTTGTCGGGTGAGGCAGAAGAATAGAGTCATATTGGTCTTTTGTCTACATTAAAGACCCACTGAGGACCTACACATCTCAACAAGTGTCAGGTGGATCGTTTACCTAGGAAACAAGAATACAAAAAGATAAACTTCACCAAAGCCAAAACATCCTCATCAGCTTCCTTCATAAATTTTGTCCCAACACTCTGGGACACAAAGCAGTTTTCCTCAGTCCGTAGATGTCATACTAACTGTCCACATGTAGTCTAGCTGTCTCTGGGGGTATAAAGGGCCTAGGATTGCTTCTAGCAGAAGACAGTCCTAAAAAAAATCTTGGAGTCATAAGTTAGGGCCTTTTTCTCCTCAATAAAATATGCAAACCACAAAAGAAAAATACCAAGAATCAACAAATGGGACTATATGAAATTAAAAAGCTTCTGCAGAGCACAGGAAACAACACAGTGAAGACAGCACCCACAGAATGGGAAAAAAAACATTCACCAACTGCTCCTCAAACAGAGGACTATTATCAAGAATATACAAGAACTGAAAAAATTAGATCCTCAAAAGTACAAGAACCAGTGAAAAAATAGGAATCTGAAATGAATAAACAGTTCTCTGAAGTACAAGTCCGAATGGCCAATAAACACATGAAAAAAATGTTCAACATCTTTAGGCATGAGAGAAATGCAAGTTAAAACAACACTGAGGTTCCATCTAATGCCAGTAAGAATGGCTGGTGTTAAGAACTCAAAGAACAAGAAATGCTGGCAAGGCTGTAGGGAAAAACGAGACCCCCCTCCCCCCCACATTGCTGGTGGGAGTGTAAACTAGTACAACCACTATGGAAAGCAGTGTGGAGATTCCTCAAAAAACTGAACATCAACATCCCATTTGACCCAGCTATACCTCTTCTGGATGTCTTCCCAAAAGAGTTAAAGTCACCATACTATAGGAATACATGCTTACCCATGTTTATAGCATCACAATTTATAATAGCCAAATCTTGGAAGAATCCAATATGCCCTAATACAGACGACTGAATAAAGGAGACATCGTACATACATACAATGGAGTATTATTCTGCCATTAAGAATGATAAATTTGGATCATTTGTAGAAAAATAGATGCACCTTGAGACCACTGTGCTTAGAGAAATGAACCAGATGCAGAAAGTTAAATATCATACAGTTTCTCTGAGGAAAATAAACCATAAAAAAAAATGCAAGAGATACAGAAGAAAGAAGATGGACTCTGTGGAAAGGGAAAGGAGGGGCTGAAAGGGTGGGAAGGGGAAAGGGAGGTGACACATAAATTAAAAAACAAAAAAAGTTAAGGACTTTATTTTCACGCATTTGACTAAAGGAATTTGGATGGATCTGCCTGCAACGTTCTATGTGTTGGCTGTAGAGCTAGTTACCACCATACCTGCCCAGGTGCGCATATGGAGTGCCTGATACTGCCGGCACCGAGCCCCGCCTTTGTATCTCCCTTCAACTTAGTTATCACGAACTATATTTCAATCCCACATCTTACATTACCCCACGACAGAAAGAAGTGACTAGGGCTGAGGCAGAAGACACCAGCAAGCTCCCTGTCTTAGGCAGTTGTTGTTATGACAAAATATCCGACATCCACAACTTCAGGGAGGAAAGACGTACTTAGCTCACAGTTTCAGGTCGGTCTGTCGGTCGGTCTCTCTCCCTCTCTCCCTCCCTCTCTCTTTCTCCCTCTAACCCTCTCTCTCACACACACACACGGAATCTATCAGTGGGGCAGCAGCAACAGTGGCAGAAACAGAAGCTGGAAAGCTACTCACCCCATTGCAGATGGAAGCCAAGCCAAGCAGAAGCCAGCCGAAGAGCCTTCCCAAGAAGAAGCTGCGATGATAGTTCTACTTCCTTCCTTTAAGTACGTCAAGCCGCCCCGTTGCCCCTCCCTCAGTTCCTGGGCCACCAGTCAATAACCAACACCTGAAATCTCTGCCCTAGGCAATTCCCAATCTCAACAATTTAACTATCTTTCCAGGCCAAACCTTACACACCTGGCCTTTCCAAACCTCCCAATAAACACAATTCCAAATACACAAGGTTTTGGGGGGACACTCAAGATCCAAATCATAGTAGCTCACAACAGGGAGGTATTTACCATGTTGAGATCCTTGAGGTGGCTTGCCCATCTCATGCCATGAGTCAGCTGTGCAGGGCTAGGGGACTCAGCTAGCAGGTGGCCTTGACCGGCCTATTTCAGCTATATAGGGCCTGGGATTCATTCAGCTGTAGTGGGTTGTGAGTAACAATATTACTCGTGCTGGGTGAGACATGAAAACACAACATCCACTCGAGGGCTGCCTCGTCAACAGTGTATTTCCCACCATTAGGACATCTAGAACTCGGTCATGTCTCTGTGGTGGACGTCACCATCTGGGAAGTTGACTGCAACAGCTGAGGAGATGGAAGCCCTTGGACTCCTCTGGGGAATCCTAGATCATGTGGCCAGCACCTGGGGGTCAGGAGATGGATGAGATCTCCATAATACTGTTTATGTGGAGGGTTTTTGTTCACTCCTAGAGGGTGTGCACCGGGTGGCTGCTTCGCCACCTAGATGGAAGCTCTTTCTTTTAAGGAAACATTGCCAAAGCCCAAGGCTGTTTGGTCATCCAACTCTGATGACATCAGTAACTAAAAAAACCTGTGTACGCAGGTGAAGTCGGCCTCAGACGAATACTGAGGTGAAAAGAGACCTAATCCCTCTGTCCCCTCTGCCCAAAGGGGGCATACCCTCGGAACACTCTCTGTTCTTTCGTCCAGAGAAGCTACTTGACTCACTTCATCAGAAGAACGTTAACAGAACTCAAAATGCAAAGGATCTGGAAGATTCCCTTTTATACGCCTAAAATATGTCAAGTGCATTCTTAGAGAGAATGCCCCACCTCTCCTCTTTCCTGTGGGTTTTGAGTGGAGTGAGGCCTGCGCTCCTAGCAGGCTGTGTCCCAGAATCCTCGGTGTGGTTCCAGAGCAGGCTGATTCTCCCCGAGAATGCAGAGCTTGGAATGAGCCAAATGGTAGAAGTGTCAGACTCAGAGCTTGGGTGTGTGACCCCAAATTCATCTACCAACTCAAGTGGCTACAGAGAGAAATCTGGGGAGCCCATATTTTTTGTTCACTCATTCAAGGAATGTTTATTGATAGTCAAATATATGCTGGGTACTCTTTAAGAAGTTGGGAGATTCATTTAGAAAAAGAAAAACTACTTGCCCTTTGTGAGTCGTATACTTGGTAAGGAGCGGGCAGCGAGGGAGGAATGCCGACTGGGCACTAGCAAGCTGAATGATACCCCAGGGGCAGGCAAGCATCGGCTGCGGGCTGGCATTCTAGCTTGCACGGGCACGATGGGCATGCGAACCAGCCAGCAGAGCGGCTCTCTTTGCTGGATTTTTCCACTTGCAAAACAGGGATAATGATAACTGCTTTTAGAAGCTTTAAATTCCAGGTGTGAAAAACGATCCCTGATGTGAATACAAAATTGTTCCTCCGGCAGTATGAAAGTTCTCCTGGCTTTTTGATCTCGTCTCGTTTCAAAAGCTGTGTGCTCAAGGAGGATGACCCCCTGGGCTCCAATCAGGACACCGACTCGAGGTTCTGCTCTGGCTCTGCCACCAGATGTGTGACCTCAGGCAAGTTGTTTAATTTGCCAGAACCCAAGTCTCTTCACCTGGAAAATGACGGAGAGGTCTTTAGGCTCAAATTTTTCTCATCCTCCTGTGTGATTCCAAGAAATGTCATCTTTTAAACCAGTCTTACCAACGTAAATGCAATATAAAAACGTATGATTGGAAAAATTTCCAGTTGCAACTTAGGGCCTGAACTAATTTTTGTTCATTTATTACAATAATCTTGCATTAATAATTTTGAATGAAACAAAACTATATACTTTCTTCTCGCTTTTGTTCCCCTGTGTAGCCAACCTTTTTAGCTCTCTCAATATTTTCAACAATTTCACTGGTCTTCCTGAGTTTTTTAACTTCTTTTCAAAACTCCCAATCAATTCTCTTGGTGTTATTTATGCTACACTATCCCACACATGGTCTTAGTTTACTTCCTTGTTGCTGAGATAAAATATCTGACATTCACAACACAAGGGAGGAAAGAGTCATTTTAGCTCATACTTTCAGAAGGTCTCTGTCCATTGGTGGGTGGCTGGTAATGGCAGACGCACGTGACAAAGGTGTAGCTGGAGGAAAGCTGTCCACGGCATGGCAGACAGTGAGCCAAGTGCACAAGGAAAGGTGGAGCTAGCGTGCATCCTTCCAGGTCATGTCCCAGGGATCATCACCTTCCGGGTCAAGCCCTAGTGTTCTGCCCCTTCTAACCAGGCCCCACCTCTTAATAGCAAAGGCTCCATGGGTATTCCACAACATTCAATGACCTAAGGCTTTTGTGGGACATTCCAGATCCAAACCAATAACATATATTAATAATGTATTAGTAGTTAACATCTACCCAGTGCTTGCTGTAGGCCAGGGACAAACACATCTCATGTGACCAACTCAGCAACTCTAGGGGACCTAATATTATCGCCTCTGTATGAAAAGAAACTGATCCACTGAAAAGTTGAGTGATTTCTCAGAGTTACAAGGTAAGAGCTGAGCTGTGATTGTCTCCACGGCTGATCTTCCAAACCAGCTTCAGTCTGACAAAAGAGAAGCAATGTACGGAGGAAGGAACAGGAAGGAATGAAGAAAGAGAAAGAAAAGGGAAGGAGAAAAGAAAGGCTGTAACTAAATTCAGGGGAAAATATTTCCACTCTGTTTTTTTTTAATCCTAAGTAAAATAACTGTAAATAAATAATTACATGCAGTCCCATGGAAAAGGTACAATATTACAATTAAGATTGTGTGCTCTGTGCTCCATTGAAAACTTGAGTTTCAGTGAGAAAAAAATAATGCTTCTTATTTTAGCCACCACAGTGTTATTATCTGCTGTATTCAGGAAGTTGCAGAATGGCGGCAGCTTTCCAATCTTTTACTCTGAAATTAGCTCCTGGGCCCCATGTCAAGGGTAGAGTGGGCAGCATGTGGCCCAAGGTCAAAGCCTGCCTACGACTAACCCAAAGTCTCAGGCACCAATAAAGGGAAAAACAAATTCGTAAACCCTGCGTAGCAATAAATCCTGACTCTGTGCATCTAAATAACCTATTCTATTTTCAAGTAAGGTCAAGTCAGGAAGCCGAATGTAGGACAAGTACAAGCCAATAATATTCTCGGCTGGAAAGCCTGCCATTCGTCAACAGATCGCCTGCCTCCCGTGCTCTCTGCCTACCTAAATTCATGACCATTTTTGGGAAAGGTATGATGTCTCCCTAAAGCCTCAGCTTTGCTCATAAAGTTCTGGTGCCCACACCAGGAGCCGCAGGCAGTTGCCCCTGTGTGAAGGTAGCACTTGCTCTGCAGGGGTGGCGTTTACACCAATACAACTGCTGCCAAGAGACCTTCGCAATTCTGCACCCTGCTAGGTCACGGGCCAAGTGCCTCCCCAAGGTTATTTGTGAGTCAATCCAGCTTCAGGTGTTCCTTGTTTCAGGCAAAGCCCAGGATTTAAAAAAAAAAAATCTTTATTTAACCAGAGAGGTTGGGAAAATAATTGCCTTACACTTGTACATCTCTTTTCCTCTAGTGATGGCCTCCCATACCTTTTTAAAAAATTAATTATAGAAGTGGATTAAATCTCAAAGATCTTCTTTTCCCCAAAACAACACATGTGGTAGCAAGGGAGAATGTCCCAAGAAGGCTTCTGAAATATTTGAGCACTGTTGATGGGATTGAAAAGTGGTACAGCAGCTACAGAAAAGAGTGTGGAGGAATCTGACAGGGCCTAGTCTGTATCATCTCTCTTTAAGGCCTGCTTGCCGATAGTCAGAATATTTTCCAACAGAAGCCATAGGGTGTTATTCTCCCTTTAAGAAACAAAAGAAAAATCCTGCCTCTCTCTTTGTTTCTTTACCATCTTAACGACTCCTAAGTATATTGTATAGTGTGCCTGGTGCAAAAGATATCTCTGACTATTTCAGCTTGTAAATCTGAACACCATCCTTTCCCCCTTTCCTCAGACCCTAGTAATCCCCATTCTTCTGGTTCTAGGAGTTTGATGATTTTTAGCTACCTCATACAAATGGAATCTATTGTAACTTTTTTGTGACAGCATCATTTCATCTAGCACTAGGTTCATCCATCTGGTAGCATTTGGCAGGATTATTTTTTGAACGTAAATAATATCATATCATACTTATCCATTCACCTACCAATGTCACGTAGGTTGCTTACGTCTCTTGGTTACAGTGAGTAATTGTGACTGTTGGAGAGATTACGTCAACTTGAGGCAATTGGGAACCGCACCTGGACGAGGGTTTAGGAACCATGCCTAGATAAGGCAGTTAGGAACCAGCATTGATTAAGGTGTGATTTGTGGGCCAATGGGGGGAGAACACCCAACTGGGTGTGGGAGGCCCAACTGGGAACTGGAACTGTATAAAAGACAGAAAAAAGAAAAATGGTTACAGCTTTTTCCTCTGGGAAGAGGCTGGACTTGAATGGACTTGGCTTCCTGTTTGTGATGTCATGAGAAGCCGCCTCTACCTCTGCCTCTGCCAGGTACTTCCATTGCTGCTGGCTGCCCCTGAGTGGACTGTGACCTTATGAAACTGTGAGCTAAAATAAACATTTCCTCCCCTATATTTGTGGTTGTCAAGTATTGTGTCACAGCAATGAAAACCTACTAAGTCAGTAATGCTGCAGTGAATCCGGGTATGTAAATACCTCTTCCTAGTCGTAGTTTTGGTGTTCTAGGTTTGTACACAGAAGTGGGATGGCTGGACCATATGGTGATCTATTTTTAATTTTTTGAGGAGCCTCCATAGTCTTCTCTATAGCATTTTACAATCCCAGCAATGGTGCACAAAGTTTCTGATGTCTTAATGTCTTTGCCAGACCCCGTTATTTTCTATCTCTCTCTCTTTTTCTTTCTGTTGTTGGACATCCTAATGAATGCAAGGTGATATTTCGTTGATTCTTTGCTGTTTTTTTAAGAGAAAAAAATCTATTTCCAAGTGATTCAGTCAAAGCTCATACCAAATGAACCATGGACTGCTCTTGTCTCTATAGCATGAATATATTCCTAAAATGTAAAGCACCTTTGATTGACGCAGAAACAAATACATAGAGATCCTCTGGGGCAGCACCTCAGCCCTAAATGAATGAACCCATACATTCACGAAAACCACGTATAGGAAAGTTCATTGCGTCCTTACTGACAACAGCCAAAAGCTAGAGAGTACCAAAGTCCATCAACACAACAGTGGATATATAAATTGTCTTATCAATATATTTATATAATGAAATACTACTAAACAACAGTGAAAAATGAACTTCTGATGTATGCTACATGGATGAGTTTTATACACAAAATGTTGAATAAAAGAGGCCAGAAACAACAGAATATATACTATGTTATTCTATGTGTACCAGGTTTAAAACCAGGCGAATTTTGGAGATAGAGGTTAATCTGATTCTCATTGGCTGACTAAAGCATTGACTAGTAAGATGCAGAAGGCTTACTTGGGATGCTGTACACATGTTGTGTCTTGATGTGGGTGGTAGTTGCATGAGTTTGCATATATGTAAAAATTCTTTAAGGTTATAACCTATTTAAATCTGTACATTTTCCCTCAGGTAAGTTGTAACTAGCAAAAAAAAAAAAAAAAAAAAAAAGATCTTGACAATCTTGATAAATACATCCCTGGTGATTTTTAACAGAAGTTCATAGCCAAAAATCAACTAGCAAATGAGTTAAGTCAACCAGTAATACTGAGGAGGAAGAGAAATCCCCAAACTTAGTATTAAACTGAACCTCAAAAAGTGGAATAGAAACAAGAGGCAAAGGTGAAAATATGTACGTTTCATTCCCTCGGCATCTCAGCCACTTCCGGGTGGTAAATGAGAGAAGTGCCTTAACCTGGAGGATATTCAGAGACATCTAACTTACTGTGGCATCCCTGGCACTTGGATGTGTTAATTGTCAAAAGCTGAAAAAGTGCGTCACTCCATTGTCCTTCCCAACCTTTAATTGAGGACCCGCTGGGAGCTTAGCACTATTCATGTGCAGTTGTTCCCTTGCATGGTTGGGCATAGAGTTACATTTGTTTGCGTCCACTCCCATTGCAACGGGTCTGGCCCACATTGGAAATAGATGATTGGAAATCAAGCCCGTCGTGGAAAGATGAGTGTTCTACATAACTCAGCTCTAAATAGAGTTCCATGGGCTCTTTAATATTAAAGGAAGTGCTGCCTCATGAAGTCATCCTAATTTATAGCCACGACTCTTTATTAGTAATAATAACTTGGCTATGTCTAGATTTTTTGAGATATAAAAGTAAACCGTAGAATAAATCCTAGTTTAATTAGCCTGAGTTTTCCATTGGAAGGGGCCTTGGCTGACAGCACCTATTCTCAGATAGGCAATTAGATGGTTCTGGGTCCTGCTAGAATTAAAAAATATATGCAACTAAAGACAGATTTACTCAATGTGAAAACAGTTGCACTTCCTCTCCCCAACTGGTCCCGCCACCGTCACCTCTCATCTGCACAAATAGAATAGCCTCCTACTTAGGATTCCCCACCCTACCCTCGTCTGTCTCTGTCCTCTGCACGGGAGCTAGAATGGTTTCTTAAAAACTTACACCAGACCCTGGCCCTTCCTCACTCAAAACCTTGCAAATGCTACTCTCAGGGAAAGCTGAGGTTCTTGCAGTAAATTACAAGGCACTGCACTTTCTGAATGCATCGACTTTTTCTTCGGCCCAGCCTGCGGGACCTGCTCCAGATCGTGGGCCCTCCTAGCTGTAGACATCTGCCCCTTTTCTCTGGATGGTCCTTGGATAACTGCTGTCTACTTTTCTTGCTCGTTGTAGCTTGGACTCAGCTCAAAACTCACCTCCTTCTAGAAACCTTCTAAGATAATCTCATCAAGCATTATCTACTTTTTCACTTGGCTCTTTTCTTCATAGCCTCTGTCAGCACTTCTCAGGACTGAAATCTCCACCCGTGTTTCTTGTCTGTGTCTCTCTTCTAGAATGTGAGCTCCCCCTACTGGACAGTAAGAGCTGTGTTTTGTTAACTTGTGTTCGTAGAGCCTACTACAATGCCTGGTATATGGTAGGTGTTCAATACCTACTTACTGATTAATCACATGCTGCTGAATGATTTAGTGAGTATTCAAGGTAATACAATGTGTACATACTTCTAATTTAAGATTTAGAAGTCATTTCTAAGCCACGTATTGTCTGAACTCCAGTGTCCTTGACATTATTCAAAGACAGCGGCAATCAAGAGAATTGATGTGTATAACATTTGAAAAGGCCATGATATATACGTTACAAACTTCAACTCTCTTTGCAGTGACATGACATGAATGGACCATAAAGCTTTAAGGTACTGACAATATCCTAATTCTTGCCTGTCACCCTCAGTATGCAGTATGTAGCAGCAAACATGTCTATGCCAGGGTCACAGAGCTATGGTCGCTGCTCATCTGCCACAAGATGTTCCTTGTGTTTCTTTGATATATTCCAAGAAAGCCATATCATCTACTTCCCTGCTGCTCAAAAAAAAAAAAAAAAAAATCCAGACTCACATTAACATCTCACTGCTCTACAGTAGGAACTATGACATGTTCATGTCAGCAGCCTAATTTTGTACATTCTGAAAGCTAGCAATAATCTTTATATTTTAAAATGGTCAAAAAGTGGGTAGACAGCATGCATAGCCCACAGGCCTAAAATAGGTATTACCTGTCCCTTTAAGGAAAAAAAAAATTACTGATCCTTCTCTACCAAAGCAGTCTAGTGAACATGACTTTGGGAGTGGGAAAACGTTTATAGATCAAGTTGAGGCACTTAATTTGCCTTTCCCTCAGTCCACATTACAAGGGCCATGGGTTTCCCCGAGTGGGGTAGAGTGAATAAACTTTGGCAAAGACTGGAGGACATAATACTGGCAAGAAGAGCAAAATTATTCCTATGAACTTGAATCTTGAGTTTCAATAAGGGAAAAATGCACATAAAACTAATTTATAAAATTAATATAAGGCAGAACATAAGTGGGAAGAAAGAAATCAAGCCCGTCGCATTGAGGATAACCATCTCAGCAGGCGCTTCGGATTGTCTATTGGTAATTATTCTCCTCATCTTTCAATGAGGAAATGTCTAATTTCAAGCTCCAGTAAGCCTGTTCAACTAAAAACTACATTTCCCAGTCTCCCTTGCAGTAAGGGGTAGTCGCGGTCCAGGAAATAGAATGTGAACAAAACAAGGTGCTCCCTGTCTATGTGACTAGCTTCCTGGTTGACCATAGATTAACGTATCTTACATTTCCCTTTGTCCCGCCTTCTGCGCAATGGTTGAAAGATACAAAATGCAGGTTGAGTTTAAACAGCCACTTAACCAACCTTGAATTGTTTAGCTTGGTAAAGTTTTGTAAGAGCAAACCTATCACCTATATCAAATTTATTCATTGTCTTTGGTTTGGTTTCAGCTCACATTGAACAATGAGGGACAAAGACATTGTTTGTGGTATCAGGTCTATGTGTGATCAATGCTAAAATAAAGTGTGATCAAAGCATTTGGTGAATGCAATGTTAAAATATAAAAAATATACAAAAGACACCTTACCATTAACCTCCCTCCAAAGCTCCCCCTTGCTTCACACACTTATCCCATACTTTCTGCCATTTTCTGAAGCCGTTCCGGAGATGTAGACTCTTTCATGAGTGTCTACACGGTAAATGATGCTGCTAAGTGCAATCCAAAAAACAGGTATGCCTGTAAAAGTATGATGGTGTGTCCTCACCCACCTTATCCACCAGATATGGAGGCTTGCAACTTTGGCTCTTCCGCCATGTCAAAATGACCATGAAAGGCAAACATTTTCATCTGATTCAAGACATCAAGGCAGCTATGAGCAACTAAAGACACTCATGAAACAGTACTGTTAGAACTGCTTCAAAAAAGGGGCGAGAACAATAGAGTAAGAGTGTTCAAAACAAGGTTGGATATTTTAAAGGGGATGAATGGGGATCTGTTGTTTATGGTAGTAAATTTTAATGTGAACACTCCCTGTATTTTAGCATAAAATAAAAGCAATTTCTTAGAGGACATTAGTTTCATTGAAATCAGTCAGACACAGAAATACATTTTATGATCTCACAAGTGGAATCTAAGAAGTCAACCCCATGGAGGCCAGGGGTAGAATGGAGGTTGCTAAGAGTAGCAGAAAATGAGGAGACGTCGGTCAGAGGGCACAAATGTCCAACTGTAAGATGAAAAATAATTGCTGAGGATGTAACTCATAGCACAGCAACTACTGTTTGTAATACAGCATTGTTTACTGACAGGAGACTTTAAGTCTCTCTCCTCACTATGTGATAGCGGATGTCACCATTAACATGGATGTAGTGTCAGATAACTGGAGGGCGGTGATCATTACACAGTGTATGCATCAAACCATAGTCCTGTATGCCTTTTATTTATCAGTTAGGCCTTAATAAGGTTAGAGAGTGAAAAGAGAATGCTATTGTTTTCAAATATAATTTGAAACTTTCCAATCAACATTCAGTTTGTCTCTGTGCATGAAGATAAGAAAGGATTGGTTTTCTTTCCCCCCAAATGATGTCCAAATATCCTTTCTTTAAGGAACTGATCTGAAAGGTCACCTTGACTACTCTGTTATCATGTGGGTGCTCACTGCTTGTCTCATTGTGTCAGTGGGGACAGAGTTGTGGCTGTGCCAGGGCCTGCTGTATATGCTGGGGACTCAGGGATGGGCAAAACACTTTCCTAAGGAGGAGGTGAGATGCCAAAAGAGTTGATCTCAGGCTCAAATGACCAGAATTCAGAAGAAACCTGTCCATGTCACATCAAGCGTGCTTCAGGTAAGAGTCACAAGATCACAAATGACAGGAGAGATGTCTCGGGCTGCCGACAGACATGCAGCCTGCATTTCAAAGACAAAAACCTTGGAATGAGAACAATAGGCAATGGGCTTGATACTAATTTTAGAAAAAAGCCCTTTAGTTTGGATATTTAAAAGCTGGGTCTAATCCTTTAAAAGTGCTAATATTTCAGCTTTTAAATCCCCGAAAGAAATCACTCTGGTCTCTTTCTAATCTTTAAATTAGTTCTGGGTGATAAGTGAACATGACATTCTGTAAAGATTAGTCCGGTATGCTCAGGTGAGAAGCACACCAGGGAAGTGATGGAGAGGCTAGAATTATAAACCATCATGGCTTCTATCTTAGCTGCTTTTCATTGCTAGGACATAGTACCTGGCACCCAGTAAGGGAGGAAAGGTTTATTTTAGCTTTGTTTCAGGAGTTTTCAGTTCATTTATGGGTGGCTGGCAAGGGCAGGAAGGCTCTGGTGGAAAACAGCTGCTCACAGCATTGCAAGAGGAAGGATCTAGTAAAGGAGAAGTGGGGACAAGAACGCACCCTTCCAGGATACACCCTCAGTAATCCCTCACCCTCAGTAATCCCTCAACCTCATTAATCCTACACACCCTGAGCGATCCACCCTTTCACACCAGGCTCCGCCTCTTAACTGCACAGGAAAGAAACAACAGATCAACTCCCTTAACTGAATCACCTTCCAAACATGATGCTTTGGGGTGACATTCCACGTCAAAACCACAACAATCCCCAGAAATGTGAATGCATCAACCAGCACTTTCTCACAGGCTATTACCTGCCAGATACGATCCCAAGTGTGACAATGGCCAAGACACTGTTTTATCTTACAGAACACTCCAAAGGAAAGACAGGTGGTCAATACTCTCACAGCTCCCATGGCACTCAGGGACTGAAACAAAATAAAACTGACACATTATCTTTCAGGGCTGTTGAGGAAGGATATTTAAGAAATTGTGATTTGAAGAGGTTGCCCTGGGGGCAAAGCCTTGATCTTCCCTCAATATAGGCATCCAGTGTTCTTTCTGGGATACTCTGGACACTGCTGATGAAGTCGTCTTCTGAAGTCACTTATGTCTCTAAATATTATATTTCCGTAAGACTAGTCAAAGGTGGGATGATCTGAACAGGATTCTGGGAGGAACTGAGACTTGATTTGTACCCAAAATAAGGGCAGAATGTCAACAAGCAGACACAGAACATAACAAATGTGTGAGTTTATTCTCAGCAAATAGATACCAGGAGACTTGACAGATAGAAAAGGAGTGGATACTGAACAAATACATGAGAAAAACATGCCACTAGCAAAGACCTTCAAAATTCTCATGCTTTAAAAAAAAATAAAGCATGTGAATAACACCAGTTATCACACTGTACTCTTGTCAAGTCTCATGGAAGAACACTTAAGAGTGAACAGATCATGTTGCGTCAGTGGTCTGTGGCTCCACTGGGAAGTGTTGGTACATTGGCTGAGATTAGAGAGCATGAGAACAGATGAAGTAGATTTCGATGCAATTCAGCTGTATGTCCCTGGCCATGGTTCTGTAAATTTTCTGAGCCTGTAGAATGGACAAGCAGCTACCCTGATTGGGGTAAAGATTCTGCAAGATGATACATGCAAAGGGATTAATATAGCTCTACGTAAACACTAACAATTACTACATAATAGACCCTAAAACTATAACAAATGGTTTTTTCATCAGCTCTGAACAATTTAATGTCCCTTATGAGTAATTTACTTGTTTTATTTAGACAACTTTCCCTTCACCTTCATAGATATAGACTGTAAGGCTTCTGATCGATTCATGGCTGCTCATTACCTTCTAACTATCCTTTTTATATTCAAGGAACTCTTACATTGTAACGTCTTCCTCCCTAAGGTTGAAATTGGAAGTAGATGCCCCAGCTAGGCTTGAAACATGGAAGTAGGCACATTGGCCGCACCAACCTGACAGGATCGTGGAAATTTTCAGTTCACAAAGGGACAACTGAAGAATCTGACTTCCTCAACTAGGAGTAAGAAAATGAGGTAGGTGCTAGGCTCTTTGAATGAAGAAATTGCACAGATTCTGGGGCCTGTGCCTGATGATCACGACCTCGAGCTACACCTAACATGGGGGCTTTGTTGTTAGGAACTGAGCAGGGCTAGCTGTGGGTGAAGGACTTGCTTGTTCCTGGTTCCTTAGCTGTCTCAGTTATTCTGTGAGCTTCCCAATATTCTCTCCTTCACTTTGTGTTTAAACGAACTAGAGTGATTGTTTCCACTAACTACACATTGTTACTTCGTTTATTTATGAATGATCTCACTGCTCAATAGAGCCACACCTTGATCTCAACTTTTAGGGTCATTATAGGTCATACATGGAATAGGAATGAGGCTTAATGACTGTGATGGTTTATATTTTGGGTCCAGGATTCCCAAAATCTTTGCACTACCCCTCAGGATGGTGGGTTTTCACTTGTTTTCTCCTCCTACCTGAAGGTGCCAAGCAGTCTTCCATTAGATGGGTGATTTTGCCAACAGACAAAAATAGATTCATCATCAGGTAAGTGATTTTGCCAATCATCAAATTCGCAGCTGAAGTGCATATCTCTGCTCTTTGCAAAAATATATATACAAATGAAAACATGTTTTGTATAACATATTAATTTTTGTCTTTTTAAAATTGCTGTCTTATGGAATGGCTATTTCATCCAAAAGGAAGCAAAGATGTAAGTAAGAAGATAATACACACTTAAATACAGTTATAAATTAGTAAAGATGGTAAAAGAACAATTTTAAGAGAAAACAGAATTAATCAGTTAATTATTTGATCTACGTACACAATGCGAAATAAGCCAATTTGCTCTCTTCACCAAGTTACCTGAACTCACTGGTTACCTAACTGTCCCATCATCGCAAGCTAGCCATGGGCCATTGTGTTTGAAAGGACTACACATTGGCAGGACATTAGAAACTTTAGGTTACCCAAAAAGAATCTGATGATTCAAATGACTCTTTTCATGTTCAGAAGTGCAAAGCCTAAATTTAAAAATTCTAATCTTGTACATAACTTATATCTTAAAAAATCTCTCTATATTCACATCTCCCAAGTATTTAGACCCAATTGAGACCATTCAGTAGGTGATGGTGGCACTTCAGAAGTGAGATTATTCAAATATAATCCTCAATTGTTAGAGAGGATGTGTTATTTTTATTTAAAGAAAAATACATATCAAGAATTTGTTTATGAAAAGCCAAACATTGCCTTTTAGGTGATTATGTGTATCCAGATTCCTTTTCTGCCCATGGAAAAGTCAACTTGGAAAACTCAATAGTGCCCCATTGTGGAGTGATGGGGCAACTGGCATCTAATCAGGGTTTTGCTATTTTAATGTCTTGTTTTTCTTAAAATTATCTAAAAGAAATTTCCTCTAATTTAAAAACAATAAGTTTTTTTAGAATTTACAAAAGAATCAGTGATATCTATACATGTATTAATAAGGTGTTATAGAAATTAATCACATTTCTTGGAAACAAAGTAGCATTTATATTTCCTAGCTTCTATACTTTCATGACTATCCCAAAAAGAATAATTATGTAAAATAAAAGTTATTTGTCCAAATTGCTACCTTACATTTTCCACACACAGTGCCCCAAGAGCAGAGACATTTAAGTCATAAAATAAATATTAGCGACATCAAAGAAATCTCTTCTCCTACAGGTGGAAACAAAAATGGACATAAAATATAACGATGCTGTATTTCCAATCTTCATCTCATGATTAAATCAATTAAATTTTAAGATAACAGTGTGCATAATAATTCACACACTTATTTTTATTCTTGTTAGAGAATGGGTATAATGCAGGTCTAAATGGGCATTAACACAACCTTGAGTCTGTACTTGGAGATTCTACCCAATTCTTCAAACGGTACTGACAAAAAGTGATCTGAAATTTTGTCTTCCTGGTTGTTGCATGGTTCTACCATTTTTTCCTCAATATTAAAAATAGAACTCCTGACTTTTTAAAAAAATCTTCTCCTAGTATTCCGATGCTTAAGGGCAATAGTTATGGCCTTTCGAGTCTCTATATCTTTTTTCCCTAGCAAACCATTTCCAGAACCTTCAGTGTTTTCTCACCAAACATGGTTTCGACTGTTTCTCACCACCCTGCTCTAATGTATAGGATTGCTTCTATGGAGGACACCACCTCAACTAAAACTTAAAAGTAAAATCATATGAATGAACGAAACACTTGAATCCTACCCAATGAGTTTCTAAAGCAGTGAACAATTTTTTAAAGAATCTCCAAAAAAACCCCACATTATACCATCACTGAAGAAGCACAAGTCAACAGAAACGCAAGGAAGAAAAGTAAAAGTAGTAGTCTACAGGAGTAACAACAACAATAAAGCATGTTTTACAAGACTCAAATGAAATGGCACTAACTTCTTTGAAAGAATAAACGATCACTAAAGTGGGACTTGCTGCATTATGCAAGAAAGTGTAACATTCATAAATACTAAATAAACCGGGGCTGGGAAAGAGTTGAGCAGACAACTCAACGTGAAGGGTGCCAGCCAGGTAGACCAGCAGGTCTCACAAAACCAAAGCGCTGAGAAATTAATTAGCAATACCAATAGTTCAATAACAAGACAAACAGGAGTGCCTTCCACACAGCTATCAGGAGCACAGATAAATATCAAAAGGCCCACCATGGCCACCATAAAAAGGCGTTGAAGAAAAGCAGGCAAACACCTGTCTCCTGATGGAGGTTAATTTCAGCGTGTTATCATTTTGTAGATCAAGAGAACCCATTTATTTCTGCCCAGAAATTGTCTTCACTGACATATGGTTTGTCATGATTTTACACCTTAATCAAGGCAAGAGATCTAGGCCACTAGAAAAAAAAACACTTAAAGATGCAAGTGAGAAGAATAAATTTGAATCTTTTCTGAATCATCAAAAAAAAAAACTTTATAGGAAAAGATCTTTAAAAAAATAAAAGAAAGAACACTGATGTTGAGCTGTGGACTCTGTGCTTATCCTTAGGAATCTGAGTATTGTGCGCAGCTCTCTGTTTTCCCTAGAGCAGACTTTTTTTTTCCTCCTGCCAAGTGCTTTGGTGCCTCTAGCTTGAAAACCATGATTTTTATTAATTGCCCACCCGAGACACTCTAGAATTTTAGTACTATAATCTAATCCCCCCCGCTCCCCCCCCCACACACAACTACATAAATTTCAGGTCCTGAATTACAAATTCTCAAAATAGACTTCTTTTTTCTACTAGGTGGTGAAGCCAAGACAGACACATGACCTGTGTCACCCTGCTGATGAGGGGAACTCTTCCCAAACCTCTGTCTCCCTAAGATTATAACTCTGCATGAAGTCTGGCTGGGAGTCACTTACCTTTAATAGACCTTTGTTCTTATCTCCTGCCCCCATGTGTTAAAGTTTAAATCCAGAGATTCCTGAAATTAATAGCTCCTCCCCAACCAGGTCACCTCAAACAACTTGCTGGACCAGATCATATGTTCACCACTCTAGTTTTTAATTCTTTCCCCCCCCCCCCTTTCCTGTGGAGACTTCCCATACTTTCTGCATACTAAGTAATAAATACATTCAGGTTTCACTTTAAATACGTGCATAATGATTGCCTAGACATATCATTACTTATCTACCTATTGAACAGCTTGGCCTTTTCCTAATAATTGGCATAATGATTGCATAAGTATCATTTTGTGGAAATGTCATCATTTCCTTAGGACAAGTCAAAAATTATGCACCTTTTCAAGGCAATTACTTCTACATAGATACTACTTTTTATTACCTTTTCTATGATAGTTAACACTTTCTTCTTGATATTCTACTGACCGGTGACTTATTTTATATTATCTACTAGATTTTAAGCATGATACTGTAAATATATCATATCCTAGTAACATGAACAAAGTACTTCATAAAGATCTGCTGGCTTGAATAAAAATAACAATGATCTTAATGATTCAGAATTGGCATTAATAAACTTGTCCTTGAGTTTCGGTGAAGTTTTGGTACCAGAAAAGGAAATGGCTTCTTGTTGCAGGTACTATTTGCCCAGATTTTGTGCTAGATTTTCAGGGAGAAGAGAAGATGGACGATTGGCAAACAGGGAATAAATACATGAAGGCAAAAGAGAGAGAAAAAAAGGCCAACATGAACACCAAAAGGTGCTCAATTTCATCATTCATTTTTTTAAAATGCCACTCAAAAAACCACTACAAGACAACATTTCAAGCCCTTAGATTGGCTTAAAAAACCAATAGCTTGTGTTAGGAAGAATGCGAAGAGACTGGACATTGGTGGTGAAAATGTAACTCTTGGACCCTCCTCGGAAGACACATTAGCCATTCCTTGAAATGTTAAACATAGAGCCACATACAAGACAACCCAGACATTCCATTCCCAGGAGAAATGAAACACATGTCCACACAAAACCTGGTACATGAATGCTCATGGAAACACCATTTTTAATAGCCAACATTTGGAAAGAGCTTAACGTGCACAACTAATGGCAGACTGGGTAAATGTGACATAGCCACAGAACTGAACATTATTGGACTATGAAGAGGATGAAGTATGGCTGTGTTCTATAACACAATGGACTATTATTCCCAGTGAAAGATTTGGTTATCAAAGACTACTCATTGTATGATTCCATTTTTTTTGGAAATGCCCAGAGTAGGCAAGTCAGTGGTCACATAAAGTACACTGATGATTTCCAGGGTGGAGAGAGAAAGAGATGAACGACATGGGATGTTGACTGACACTGAGGTGTCTCTGAGGGTGATAAAAATGCTCGAAAATTAAATGGTAAACATAGTCTGTAAACATACTAAACTAACTCTGTAAACATACTAAAAACTAACTTGTATGGATTAAACAAGTGAACATCATGGTGTATAAACTATAGCTCAATAAAGAGGTAAAGGAAAGAGAGAAATCAGTAAAGGAGTCTGACCTCCAGCTTGCCTCACCCTTCTTGTAAGACTCTATTCCATTAATTACTATTTGACATGTGTTCCAATCTCTCAATGACTCGAGAGGAATTTTTCTTTTTTTTCAAATGACCAGCACTTGTCAGAGAGTTCATATGGTCGCTCGTTTCCCCACCACCTCATTTTTAAACTCTTACTTGATGACATCACTTCCTCTCGGTGGAAGTTTCCTACCAGGGCCTTAGACTTTCATTGTATAACCACCTCTTTCCTTTCAGCGCCTGACTCTTTGCAAAAGTCTTTGAGCCCCAGGAAAGGAGTTTTCACTCTCTCATGAATTTTTCATAAACCTTTGCATATACCCCAGGTTATAACTTATCGCAGATTATGTCTATTAAACACAAAACTGGAATGACAAATTTTAACTCATATGCCAAAAGACAATGAAACTCAAGTGGTACGGTCCTACTTAAGAAACACCCTCTCTTTCATTTCTTGTCCTTAAAACCCATCACTGCAATATAAAAACAGGCACTATGTGGGCATTTTCCAGAGAATGACATAAAAATCAGATTTTTTTTATTATGGTGCTAGGAATTAAACTAAAGATCTCTAACTTGCTAGCAAAAGACTCTACCACTCGGTTATCTCTCCAGCCCCAAACCAAAAATATTTAAAATCTATATCCCTTTCTCTTCCTAATGTGCCATCCTAAAGTGTGTTCAGAGTTTCCATGTTCGGAAACATCTATAGAAATTTCTAGAAAATTAACTAGCTTCAGGACAGCGCTAAGCAGGTGGGGAGGGTGGAGTAAATGCATCTCCTTTGCCACAGCCCGAGTAAGCCAGTGGTAATTGTACCGGGGTAAACGAAGGTAAATGTTGCTAAAGAAAAAAGGCCACGTCTTGTCTGGACAGGAGGGCAGAGCTGGGAACTGAAACAGTCTTCTGAAGGGTTGAGGACCAAACAGAAACCTGGGAAGCTAGAGGAAGAACCTCAATTTCTTTTTATTACTAATCTATTCTTAGAGAAGCCATAAATTTAGCGGGCCTAGGAATTAAATAGGTCAGTTGACTTCTTCTGCCCGGTATGCATTCACACAGCCCTCTTCCCTATTTTTATGGCTTCATGGAAGTGCTTCCCTTACCCCAGTTTCTCTCAGGAGCCCACTCTCAGCCATGCGGCACAGCCGGGAAATGTACGTTTGTTTAAGTTAGCAGCTTACACTTTTGCTTCACTTTGTCTGAAAGGAAATTATTTTTCCTTTTAAGGTGTTTCCAACTACAAAATTAGAGGAGGAGGGAGGGCAGGCCACACACGAGGAATTTGTACTCTGGTTGACTTGAGCTCAGTTTTAAATTTAGAGCCAGGAAGCATAAAAGAAAAAAAAATCAACAACAGCAACACATTTGGCTATGTGTGGTAGGAAATGACCTTTCCTACACTGAAATCATTTACTGTAAGAAATATTTTTTAATGATAGGTAATACTCTTTTCTAATAATTTTTTTTCAACTGAGTTTCCTCTTTTCGCCCCCTCCCCCCCTTGTTTTTGAGGCACAGTGTTGCTCTGTAGTCCAGGCTGGTCTTGAAATCACTATATACCCCAGGCTGGCCTCAGATTCACAGCAATCTGCCTGCCTCAGCCTCCCCAGTGCTGGGAATACAGGCATGTGCCACCTCTCCTGGTTTATGTGGTGCTGGGAATCGAACTCAGGGCCTCGCACCCACTAGGCAAGCACTAACAAGTTATGCCTCAGCCCTCAGTTGAGTTTTACAAGTAGTGTCTCAAGATAGACCTTAAATTTGCCAGACACCCATTGTTGGGCTAGAGGGGATGAAGCCAGAACCAGAACCAACAGTGGGATCGGCCTCCCACTCAATCCCACTTGATCATGTGAAGGAGCTTCACCTGCAGAAGACAGGTTATTGACGAATGAGTGAATGGGAAAACCGCAGGAACCAAGGAGAGAGAAATAGGGAAGGACTGAAGATTGAGTCAGGGAGACCCCAACAAACATGGAAAGCCAAGAAGGAAGCACCCGCCAAGGAGCTGCCAACGGAAGAGTCACAGATGTGCAACAAAACCAGAAGAGGGCGCCAGAAGAAGCGGAAGTTACAAGGAGGAAGTGGCGGTCATGGGACGTGAACAAAAGGCCAAGGGAGAGGTGCACCCTCATGCGTCCCTGAGGTGACGGCTCCTGGTGACACATTTGCAGGGCATGGCAAGTACCAAAGCCCCATGAGACGAGGTGAAAGAGAAAAATGATAAAGTGGGGCTAGGCACGGGGGCAACGTTCAAGAAATGTATTTGTGAAGGGGAGCAAACATTCAAAGCCACAGCTGAATGGAAATGAGGAGTCATGGGAGAAAAGGCTTTTTAGGTACATTTGTCAAGATAGGAGACTGTAGGGTAACTCAGTATCCTGACGGGCTGCTCCAGAAAAGAAAACATTGATTTTTTTTAAGCCAAAGAGGATATGATTTCAACAATGGAGTAACTAAGTCACCCAGCAGAAGAAAAAGGACTAGACAACAACTTCTAAAACGCAAAGCAAGGGTGAAGCTCTGACCGTAGCTGTTGTGCAGATTTTGTTGTTGGCAAGAGCTCAGTTCAGTTTGCACAGCTAGACGCGTACCTGCCCTATGACCCTGAAATTCCTGCAAATAAATTGCATGTTTACTGATACAAGTTTCCAATCCTTGTGCATAAACCTCTGGTGCACAAATGCAAACAACAGGTCTAAATTATTGCAGATTTGTGCAATGCAATTCTACAGAATCAATTACAGATCTATAGCACAACACACACAAGTCTCAAAACATTTGCAAGTGTTTCCTCCTCTTCTGTAGAAATTTGTTTGCGTAAGTGGTTTCATCAGATTCACAAGGGAAAACATTTGTGCCAGGAGTTTACAGATCAGGGTTTTTGTTTCGTTTATTTGTGTTAGTAAATCTGTTAACTCCTTTAATTGAATCTTTATGGAGATAACTGTAAATTCGCGTGGAGTCTTAACTCAGAGATTCTATGAGCCCTTTACCCAAGTCCCCTGGATGATAATATTGTACGAAACTATAAAAAAAGCATCACAATCAGCATTCTGGTATGTGACACAATTTACCCATCTTATTAATATACTTTACTCTTATTAAACAGTATAATACTTTATAATTTTTAAACTGTGAATTAATTACTGAATAATTTGAAGGAAAAGGTCGTGTTTCCCCTTTAATCATGTACATATTTGCTATTTCTTTCTAAAGATTTGGATTTCCATTGTTGTATCATTTCAACTTAATTTGAAGTTCTCTCTTTAAACATTTCTTGTCTCCTGGTGACAGATATTCTCAATTTTCCTTCATCCAAAGATATTTTTATTTTGCTGAATTTCAAAATGATATTTTCACTGAATTTAAATTCTAAGTGCTTTCTCTCTCTCTCTCTCTCTCTCTCTCTCTCTCTCTCTCTCTCTCAGCACTTTATCAACATGTCAGCCCATTATTTTCTGGCTTCTGATGGCAAGACTGTGACAGATTTTTATCACTATTTTTCTCTACAACCTGTGTCATTTTTCCCTCTGGATGAATTTCGAGCAGCTTGCTTATATTTCTCTGAATATATTTTTCTTCATATTTATTGTACTTAGGGTTTCTGAATCTATAGTTTGAAAATTTTTATTTTGCTGTGTAACAGGTGAAAATTAGATTATTTTGGCCAATATCTCTAATTTTTTTCTGCCTCCTTTTCTCTGCTTCAGAAATACCACTTGCGTATGATGCTGCCCCATGATCATTAAAACTCTATTCAGTTTTTGTCCCAGTCTGTTCTCTGTGTGTTTCAACCTTAATTATTTCTATTGACATGCTTTGAAGTTAATTCATTTGTGTCTAATCTGTCTTAATCCCATTCAATGACTACATTACTTCAGAAATCATGCTTTTTAGCTCTAGAATTTCCTCTTCTCTGTTCTTCTCTTTCAATTTTACAGATTTCACTTTGTCATTACACCTACATGCTCCTGTCAATTCTTTAATGTATAAGATATGATCAAAAAAGATGATAAACTTTTAAACAAGTCATTGCAGTAAAAACACATTGTCGTTAAATCCCCCAAACCCCCATGAGCATGCTTGTCCCGTTGTTCTTGGGCTTGCTTTCTTGTGCAGTCCTGAAAGTCCTTTTTTCATGTTCTAAGTGGCACTATGCTAGCTGTCTCAAAGTCCTGAGTCAATGCACAATGTTCACCTATTGTGATCACTGTGATTTGGTGACAGAGGCAGAAGTTGCCTAGTGCCAGACTCAGTAATTGAGGAGGATGAGGACACACCATAAGGGTTTTTTTCCCATTTTATTGATATGTACAGATGCAGTACCTAATGTTTACATTGATCTTGAGTATTTTGTGTACATACATATCGTGGCAAAATTACAAATCCTTCGCCTCTCCCTTTTCTTTTTTGAGCCTGCCTTTCCACTGGAGTGCTCTCGGCAGCAGTATTCACTATATATCACGCCTTATAAAGACTCCTGAGGGAGGATATCCAGAACAGCACGGAAACGTGAGGAGAAAGATGAGTGTGTTTAAAGCGAGCGGGAGTAATTTAAAGAGGACGCATGGCGATGTCATGAGTTTTAAAATTTAAATTTATCCAAATTATTTTTTGAGCTGGTTGAGTTTCTCTTTGTTGGTCTTGGCTGCTTCTCTTCCTCTCTTGTCTATGGGTCACATTCTGCCATAACGTTCAATTGTTCGAAGCTCTGGAGTCTGTTATTTTCTTCTGAACAGCATAGCATTTGTTTTATGTTTAAACAATCCAACGATGCATCATATATCTTCTCTAGGTTTGGTTTAGATTTTGGAAGGGTCATCTAAATAGGTCTTATTATTAGTGCTATGGTAGTTTCCTTAATCCCAGGAATGTGGTCTTTACTCCTAAGCTATGGTCTTTCTATGGAGGAAGGTATTCACCAAGCTCTTCTAATGACAAGACGTGAGCTACTAATTCTGTCTGCCCAACCATGCACAGCTACAGAAATCTCCAATTAACTTTTTCAGTCTTCCTGATGATGTTTTCTCCTGGAGTTTCTTGGAATCAAATGCCAAGCAGTCACAGTTAAACACGTTCTGAGAATTTGTAGTTGTTGAGTTTCCTTTCTGTGGCTCTCTTAGTCAAATACATTGTAGCACACAGCAACAAGGTTCTATGCTGTCACCAACACTTTCCTTGAACATTCTTTCCTTGGAGTGGAGAATAAGGAAGACTAGGTTTTTCAGAGGTTGAATGTCATTGTTATTTTTTATACACCAGAGGACTAGGACTTTGACATGACCCAGTAGTGCACTGTCAGGTAATAAACATTTTGGTAATATGTAAGAAGGTTTGCACCTGTTATGACACCAAAATAAGAATTATTTAGAGAAATTTATTAAATAAGTCTTCAAACACATCTATGAAATAACTTCACTATCAGAAGAACTGCTAAGCACATTGGTGTATCACGTGAGGATCAGCCAACCATTTCCTATGAATAATCTCTACTTAGGGTTTGTAGATTTAGTATCTGGCAACAGAGACATTTGATATCTCTGTCTATTAATTGTGCCTCCAGTTACAAGAGTTACATGATCAAAATTCATTGAGTGATAGTGCAAGTCAATTTGCACAGTGAAACACAAAAGCAGGTTCTCTCTCTGAACCACTCATTTACTGAGATCCTTGAGCTACTAGTGCCAAGTTGAAATAGAGTGGTCAGCAGTTTATCTAGTCAATTTTTTGTGTGAGTTGTGCCTTCTAAGAATGAATCATATGTTACATGAATTAAATCTCAATAAAGAATGTGAATGATAAGGCCAGAGCAAGAGTGCCCCTGCTCTGATTCCAGCCTTCCAAGCCCTGTGGGTTGGAACAGGCACTGGGGAGTCAAACAATAGCCAGCTTCTCCCTGCACTTAAATTACAGACACCTGCAGAGCTGCGTTGTCAGCGCCAGCTGGCATAATGGAAGACTATACATTGAGCAGCTTAGATAACAAGAATTCATTGCTTATGGTTCTGGAGGCTGGAGAGTCCAAGGTTAAGGTACTTGCAAATCTGGTTCCTGATGAAGGTCCTCAGAAGACTGGTAGGTGACTGCATTTCTGGGAAGAGAGAGGGAAAGGGAAGGAGAGAAAGGAGAGAGAGAGAGACAAAGAATGAAGAAGTATCACTGGATCCAATGGGATATTTATTTTTAGGTTTTTGAGGAATCTCAATATTGTTTTTCATAGTGGCCAAGAATGAGTGAGCACCCGCTAGTTCTGGACTCTTCCTCTTCTCCAAAGGCACTAATACTATTATAGTGGCCTTCCACTCAGACCTCATATAGACCTAATTGGCGTTCTAAGGCCCATCTCCAGCTACCATCACACTAGGGACTAGAGCTTTAACGTATCTGTTTGAAGAGCACAAAAACATCCAATCTACTGCAGGGGTTTGGAGATAATGGTAAATAACAACTAAAGGAACTTAGAAGGCCAAACCCAGAGACAAGCACTTGAAAGAATTCGGCGTGTACTTTGTACTTAAAATTGTGGAAGTGAATAAACCCAACTGTGGAGAGTATTGAGGGGAGAAGAAAAGAGAGCTAGGGCTAGATGGCTAGGGATGGTCAGTGATTAAGGGACCAGCAGAAGAAGTGTCCTCAAGGGAAAGAGAAAAGAAGCCATCAGAGAGTAGAGGTAGCCTGGGTGACTTAGTGGGACCCTAGCCAAAAATCAAAAACGAAAATGGCTTGGGTTGTAGCTTAATGTGAAGGCCCTGGGCTTAATCTCCATCACCACACCAAAAAAAAAATACAATAAATAAGAAGAAAGAGAGAGAGAGAGAGAGAGAGAGAGAGAGAGAGAGAGAGAGAGAGAGAATAAGCTAAAAACTACCAAGGCTTGTATGAATAATTCTGTGTTGAAACACTTGGAAGCTCTTGTCTTAGTTACATTCTCGTTGCTGGGACAGAATACCCAACTTCCACAACTTAGGGGAGGAAAGATGTATTTAGCTCACATTTTATAAGGTTTCACACAGTCCATTCATGACCAACCAGCAATGGTGGAGGTGAAGGCTGGAGAACTGCTTGCAACATTACAGACACAAACCAGGTGAGTCAGGACCAAGGCCATGTCTGCGGACTCAGGCAAGGCCAGAGCCTTCCCAGGAAGAAGCTCTAACAATGTTTCTTCTTCCTTTATTGAGTTCAAGCTGCCAGTTGGGACCCTAAATTTAGGGTAGGTGCCCCTCCCTCACTTCCTGGCTGATGTATCAATAACACACACCTGAAAGCTATGCCTTGGGCACCTGCTAGCTCAACTAGCTGACACAATTCTAGGTCAAGCACCAAGTGTCTTCTCCTTCCATCCGGGCCCCACTTCCCAACAGCACCTAGTCCAAATACACAGGGCTTTGGGGACACACTCCAGACCCAAATAATAAGACACCTCTAGGCTTTTGCTAAATCAGGGAATTTGGTGTTCAAGTAGGTCCATCCTGGACTGGGAAATTACCATTGAACAGTGACAGGCCCCCTGGATGACCACTTGCCACCTGCTAGAGCTTTCTAGAGCACAGCATCTCCTGCCTTGGCCTGTCCCAGGCTGGGAACGTCAGGCTGTTCTCTGTACAATCCACTTCCGCTTCTGCTAATGAAGTGTGTATGTTTAGCTTTCATTATAATTAGGGTTCATTTAGTTCAAGTGCATTGTAATTAATGTCTTTATGCTAATTAATCTTTTTATACATTAATACATCACAAAACATGTAAAAACAAAACATTTTTCTTACTGACAAATTAAATGAGGCTTATTTTGCCTAAGAGCAAGGTGGAAGGAAACCAATTCTGGGTGGGTCAAGCCACAGAAGAAGCTTCACTAAAAAACTAACCCTCGGTCCGCATGAGCCACTGACTCAAACCGTATCTCCGCCATTTTTATCAGCAAAGCATTCCTTCTCACGCAGCTGGTGGTGTACAAGAGGCGGAAAGAGAAAAGGGAGGAAAGTAGGGAGAGAGATTTTTTAAAAAGAAGAGAGAAAAGCCAGCTTTTAAATACTTGCTTTTGTATCAAGTCAGGACTTCTCCATTTGAGCTGCAAACGTGGATTTAGGGAGCAAAAGCAAAGGCTGCCTGTGTAGACACAGTGGATCGTGTCGTTTAGTCTTTCCTTGTGAGCACCAGGCAGGCCTTGTGTGAATGACCTGTTCAATGATTCCACAAAGTCCTTTTTGTGTGTTTCATCCACCTTGATACTTGCAGCGACCTGGGACACCCAGAGCAGTCAGGCATTGGTGGCCTTCAAACTTGACTCCATTTCTTGATGGTGGCCACTAGACACATTGTCAATACTTTGTCTCTCTGCCTACGCTTTTTTCCTTTCTCATATGATTGCTACCCATCAGGGATTAAATGAACTTGTGCCCAGCATAATAATATGTAGTAGAAAGAATGCAGTTTCCATGAGTGTCATTATTCCGAGGCCAAAGGCACAGCAAGGCAGAGTTGTCCGAGGAGACTGTAGCAGAATTTGGGCTCCTGCCTCTCATTGCTAGCAGGTCCAGATGCGTGGCACTCCTAAGACTGTGCCAATACTAATAGTGGCTGAGGTGCACAGCCATCACCTCAGTAAAGGCACCAGGGAGACTCCTGGGTCCTAAATGATGGGGCACTCCATGACCAAGGTGCTAGGAAAGTCCTCTCCTCCCCCTCAACCTGGTAAGAAGAGCCAGCCCATGGTGTCTGGGAGTCTTCCTCTCTTCTGGAGTGGGTTTTTCAGTGATGTGACTGCCCTTGAGTCCTCATACTCCTGTAAGTAACTCCAGTAGCTCATCAAATTAGACTTTGAACTCACTGTCGCTTTGGTCTGTCAGCTGTCCCTGTCTGGAGTGAACAGACATTCATTCATTTCCCCCAGAAAGAAATTTCACCCAACATAGAAAAAGAACCTGAGAGAACTGCAGCCCCCCAGGAAGGTGAGTCCTGAAAGATGAGCAGCAGTCACCCAGGAAGGCGGGTGCTGGGGCGACATGTGGCTTCTGTGTCGCCATGCATGCTGGGGTGGGCTTTTTGGTGATGCAATGGCTGTTGAGTCACTCATGCACCTGTGAATAACACCAACAAACTCATGAATTCACCAAGCTGGACTTATGTACAATTGGTACTTAGGCCGGTCAGCTGTGGCCTGGGTCGGGCAAACAGGTCTTTGTTGAGTAGACCTTTGTCTCCCCGGGAGAACTCTCGCGAGACGCGTGGTTAGGTTTTCTATAGTTGCAGTCTCAGGTCTCTAGGCCTTTGGGCTGTGCGACCTCCAGTTCGGAGATGCAGCATAAACCCCACTGTTCATCTGTGCTGTACCTAGGCACATCATGACTAGCTTCTGGTTTTCCATTTAGGATGATGCTTTGGTTTGAATGTGCCCCTGTCCCAAAACCTGTGTTGGAAACTTGATCCCCAGTGCAACAGGCGCGCATTAGTCAGCCTTCTTGTTGCTGAGAGAAATACCCAATACCCACAGCTCAAAGGAGGAGATTTAATTTGTTCATGGTTTCAGTCCATGACTTCCTGGAGGAAGGGTGTGGTGCAGCAAAGTGGCTTAGTTCATATGCAGGAGAGCAGGGCAGGAGGAAAGTTCCAGAGCTGAAGCGGGGCAGGACCAGACGTAGATCCTAAGGCCACGCCTCTGTTACCCACGAGACTCCCTTAGAAGTTGCTCCACCAATCCCCAGAGCAGATCCCGAAGCCAATCAAGTTGCAATGCCACCCTAAGCACCACAAGGTGGGACCTCTGGAAGACGACAAAGTTCGGCCCTCGTGAGTGAAGGGATGCTGGTCACAGGCCAGGTTAAGGCTAAAGTTCCACCGTTGTTCCTCCTGTACTCTCTCCCCGTCTCTTGCTTCCACCACAGGGCTGCACAGCCTAGGGCTCTTCGCCAGATGCTACAACCTTAATGCCCAACTTCCCAGCCTCCAGAGTTGTAAAAATTAAATTTTTTCTCTTTATACATTACCCAGTCTGTGGTATTCTGTTCCAGCAACACAAAAGAATCAGAGACAGATTCCCACAAGGGGAATCATTGGGTCAAAGATTACACAATATTTTTGTTGCTGTTGCTTCATGGGATGGCTTGCCAAATTGCTTTCAGGAAAGGTCGTAGCAATTTCTATTTCTTGGTATGAGTAACACATAAGGTTGCCAATCTTCACCCTCCTGGTATTAAATATTGTCTTTAAAAACACCAATACCAAATAGGCTGAACATGGAGCTGTGATATTATTTTAATTTGCATTTTTAACGTCTAGATAAATAAAATGATGTTTTTGCACATGTTGATTGCCCATTTAAGGTGGGAATATGTGTGAATACACACAAGCATCTATTCTTTATGCGTTTAATTTTTTCTATTTGGCAGTTCTTCCAAGGTTTTCTTATTAATTTTAGGTATTTATATGTTTTAAGAAATTCACTCTGTATCTCATTTGTTACAAACATATTCTCCCATTTTGTCATTTGTTTTTTAAATTTTTTCGTAGTGTATGTGAAAATTTCTTTCTTTAAAACCATGTTACAGTATTAATGCTAATGATTGATTTATTCTTTTGGGGTTTCTTCTAAGGCTTTTGTGCAGTTTCAGTCATGGCTCCTCTCAGACTCTGCCCTCTAGTTCATCGTCCCACTGGTGGAGCTCTGATCCACCCTCCACAGCACCACCCCCACTGCCCAGCCTTCTCCACCCAGACACAGATGCCACCAGGGCACTCTTTTCCAAATGATAAGTTGCCTTTTTTCATTTTGACACGAAGACTAAAACACGACAAATATGTTGACCTGTGTGCCCCAGGCTTTGCACAGCCCTTCTTCAAATTTCTTCTATAAACAGAACCAGGCCTTATTTTGGTATTTAAAAGGCTCTTCAAGCCCCTCACTTATGTACGTGGCAGGAACTGTGTCTCTGGATGCATCCATCACTGTCGACCCCACCAATCAGGGCCTGGCTCTCATTTACTTCTCAGTCATACAGATTTACGAGCCAGAAGAGCTGGCATTGGAAAATTGCTAAATTTGTTACGCATGTCTCCCCGACAGCCACAGTAAATAGTAAGACAAAGGTCTGATTTCTGAATGCTCTGCTTTTGCCCAGAAAAAGGCACTTCAGAGTTGTAATTAAGAATAATTTACTCTGAAATTGATCATAAGATGCTTTAGTTTATCAACTTTATCTTACTGGATGCACAAAAGGATAAGGCAAATTATCTTTCTCACTTCACAAATAAAGAAACAAAGACTGCAAGAGTCAAAGGATGAAAATACAGGTCTCCTTACGCAGAGTAATGTTATTTCTACTTAAAATTGCTTTCTTTTTCTAACCAAATTTTCTATTCAAAAATCCCATCTTTTTGTTTTAAAATATATTTTTATATTGGAATAATTTCAGATTTCCCAAAAATGCTGTAAAAATAGTACAAAAATTTCAGTATACTGTTCACCCAGGTTCTGAAAATATTAATGTTATACTAGTAATATTTTACATCATAGTAAGTTATTAAAAATTAAAATTATTAAAACAGAAAAATAACACTAATATCCCACCATAAGCTTCATTTACATTTCACCCATTTTTAATTGATGCCCTCATTCTGGTGTAAGATCAAAACGAAGGTTGTACATTGCCCTCAGTTGAAAAGAATTATCCACTCAGTATGGGCTGTCTGATATTTCCTCATATTTAAAGATGCTGTATTTAAATGCAGCAATTCCTCAATCTGATTGTTGTTATCGTGTATCACAAATCCACACTAATGAAAGAATAACTTTAAAAACTGAATTTGGTTAAGAAACTGTAGGAAGAATATGACAAGAATGACGTTGTTTCATCTCAGAACATCACTGTAGGATGGACATGATACCAGTTTGTCTAGTTAAATGTGTTAGCTGTGATGGTTTGGCTACATTTTTACAATCTTCTCCACCATTAAGGTATCATTTTTCCTACTAAATTAAAAGATATCTTCTGGAGAGAAACTTGGAGATTACAAGATCCTTTTCTCATCATCTTCCCTAGTGAAAATGTTTCTAGAATTTTCTAATTAACTAAGATAAAGGATTTTAGACCTCATGTTCATCAATTCTTATTTTCCTGAATATTCTTATCAGCAATAAAACATCTAAATTCATAACTAAAGTATGAGAAGAAAGATTTAATGGTAAGCATGAACACTAATAAAATATGCTAATGTAGTAACTGTGGAAATATTTTAAGAAAAAAAGAATAAAAGTAATTTGACTTTGTATTTTTTAAAAAAGTAACCCTGTAATTATTGAGAAAATTATGTTGTAAAAGATATGGTCAAAGTGAGCTAGGATTCTTGTAGATTTAAAGGAAGAACAAAAATTATAAACTGGACATGGTGGTGCATGTCTGTAATCCCAGCACTCAGGAGGCTGAGATAGAAGAATTGCCATGAGTTCAAGGCTAATCTGGGCTATATAGTGAATTCAGGATCAGCCTGGACTACAGGGCAAGACCCCGTCTCAAAAGAAGAAGAGGAGGAGGAGGAGGAGGAGGAGGAAGAAGAAGAAGAAGAAGAAGAAGAAACAAATTACTTTAAGAAAAAAATACAGCTGCATACATAAAATTTAAAATTTAAAGTAACACTAAAAGTTTAGAAATCTAAAAGCATAATGTGCAAATTCTAAAATCAACGATGGTAGGGAGAGAAGAAACGCAAGAAACTTCATCTAACAGAAGATGAAAGAAGAAAAAGTATACAGTAAAAATATAAATAAAGTATATGTTATGGTTTGATTCTGGAGTCCCCCAATAGCCTCATGTACCTATGGATACTGTGTACTGCTGGGAGGTGGGGCCTGACTGGAAGGGGTGGATGCTTAGGACTTAACCTGGAAGGGTGTGTGCTGGGGTGTGCAGGTACCGCTCTTCCTCTCAGACTTGGTTCTGTTCTGCTAGACTGTGAGAACCTCTGTCTCCAGAGCACCAGCTCTAGGTAGGGCTCCAGCTCCAGCCCTGCCATATGATTCTACCGTGTCCACCCACTCACACATGAGCAGACTGTGACCTTCTGAAACTGTGAGCTAAAATAAATCTTTTCTCCCTAACATTGTGGATGTAGGGTATTCTGTCTCAGCAACAAGAAAGTAACTAAGACAGTGCATAAATAAGACCAACTACTTAAACGAGCACAATGAGCATAGATTAAACTTAATAGCATGCACAAAAATAAGATTTTAAAAATCCAATTGCACGTTATTTATAAGATATACAATAAATATGAGGGTAAAAAAAAGTTGAAGGCAAAGGAATGATGTGGCATATTGAATTATTGCTTCTAATTTTTCATTCCTCTGTTTCTTGCCAGAACCTCTGAATGGGCAGTCTGGCTCCCTGTCCCTTGGTTATCTAACTTCCTTCGGTCAAAGGAACAGGCCAGAAATGACCATGTCCCAGTTCTAAGAAACCTCACATATTTTCTGTTGCCCTCTGCAACACTGCCCTTTCCATGAGAAGAGGACCCTTGTCTAGTGCTGTCCCTGTAGCGTGGATACCACAGTAAACACTCGTAGAGCAGGGACTCCTCGGCCAACCCACAGGCCCACGGTGAGCCGCAGACAGCGAGGCCCAGCCCAGCCCAGCTGAGATCAGCAGAGCCCCAGCTGACCCGTGTTTTGTGAGCCAATCTTTTATTTCAGTCTCCATGTGCTTACTTGGCATAATAGGGAGATATAAGGCCTATAATCTCCGGCCCACCATTTTGAACTCCTGTTTTGTACAAGGTACTTTTGTATTTTGCTAACCGCCCACCTCAGCAGTGCTCTGCAATGCTAGGACCTGCGGGACAGCCTCCAGTTCCTGGTATCCACCTTTGCATCTTTTAATCTCTTTTATACTATTGCATTCACAGTGACTTATCTGCCTTTCTATCGAGTCAGTTTGGCCTAGAGTATCATGGGTGCTGTCCAACTCTGGTTCCGGCTCATGGATCCAGGGAGGCATTTGGGAGTAATAATCTTTTCAACATCATTGTTTAACATGCTAAGGAAGATGAATTTTGTGGGTCTATCATTTCCTTTCCTCCACTGAGATTACCTTTTGCACATAATTTTTATTTCATCAATTTTTGCTACTAATGTATTTTGAAGAGCGCCTCCCTTCCAGTTTTAGAAACGCTTTGACGTTGCTCAGCAAAATCTCTCTTGGCTCCCTTTTCTCTACCCACTTGAAAGGTGTTCGTGTTCCCCATTGAGATCCTTCAACTTCTGCAAAGATGTGTCTTCCTTGTAATAACCTGTTTGCTTCTGACAGGTGCAAAAGTCACAAAGGCTAATCGGGTTGGTGAATTTTCCATTCACATCGGCATTACACAAATCGTGTGGACTTAGCATAATACTCAGCTATATCCAGGATACTGAAATAACATCTCGTCATTGCTGGAAACTTCTACCAAAGTGTGAAGAAAAAAAGAAAGCCTCAAATCCATTGTAGAGGAGTTCAAGGCAAATCATATTTCTATGAAAAATTGATGCAGCATCAAACACAATATAACCTGAGACATTTCAGGGAGCTTGTGTTGTGAAGGCGTAAGTCTTGCGTTTTATGTCTGCATGCCATAAAAGTAGCAGGAGTGTCTGAAAAGGCTGCCTCATTACTTGGACTCTTAAATTGCCAGCTGCATTTTTAAAAATCACATAAAAGAATGGATTTGTGATATGAGGAATGCATTGATTTCCACACCTTCTGTCTGAAAACAAAACAAAAAAAAAAATGAGGCAGTATTTCACAGAACCATCAAAATCAATGTTTATGACACTAATAAAACGTTTTAATAGAGAGTGTTCTAAAAGAGATTTGAGCTCTTGCACTGGATACAACACAAGGCGGGTGTAGTAAGTTTATGTTGTGACAAATAGTTTTTTGGACAAAGAACGGTGGATACTTTCAAGCAACGATGGGTGATTTACAAGCAAGACAGTATCTCAAGTTGCAAGAGCCGGAAAAACGCAACAACACAATTTCTGTTCTCAACTAGAAATGATGTAGTTGAGCGTATGCCAAGTAGCAAGGTCAAGGCTTTTCCCCAGGAAGTTGTGCCTTTGATTTACTCCAACAAGTCAGAGAATTGCCTGGAGGTTACCAGTTGGACAACCTTTGCTGTTGCAGCAGCTGCCAGACACCCAGGTGTGGACAGTAGGCTCCACCAGCACCATCAGTGTGGTTCATGCAAAGCTCCAGATCTTCTGGTGAATGGGTTTTTTATTATTTCATTTGTCTCAATTTGCCAACCCATTTCCTATAGACAACTGTTCTAATGTACTTGTATTTTTAACTGTGCATTTAATTCCTACTTAACTGTATATATGTCTCTTATGTGCCAATTCAGAAAGCTAGAATTGTATCCTTTAAACAAAAACTCCAGTCTGACGAAGCCTGTATTTATTTTATTCGGTAATGAGGAGATGCTGAATTTAAAAAATTAAAGTAGGGTATATCAAGGCCTAATAAATGCTATGGAGAAAAATAAAGCAGAAAAAAAGAGAGAGGAGATGCTTGGGGTGTGGGATAGCATTTTAAGCAAGGTGTCTGGGAAGGGTTTCATTCAGAAGACAGCATTTGAGTGAAGACCTGAAGAAGGGGGGTGTTTGAGCCCTGTAGTTGTCCCAAAGGAAACTTAGGAAACAACCAGTTAAAAGCTTCTGGCTGCAGAGTACTTTATGTTGGGCGTCACCATACTTAGTTCTCATGAAGATTCAGCGATGGACTTCTGGTAGACCTGTGTGAGCAGCTCACCGAAGAATATACCGCAGAAAGAGTTGGATGGGTGTTGAGACGGCCCAAGAAAGTTAACCATGTGCTTCCAGATTTCTTTCTAGAATGGTCACAGTGGTCCACCACTAGATACTCCATGGCTACCACACATCTGCCATGGACTCTAGGTTTTTGATTTTTGCCAATATGATTAAAATAAAATGGTATTTCATTGCTTTTTAAGGGAGATTCTCTTGTTCTTCTATTTTTATTGTAGTAAAAATATATAGTATTAAATCATGCGTGTGTGTGTGCGGTGCCAGGGATACAGCCCAAGGCCCCCATCCTGAGCTACTTTTATTTTTGCTTTCAAGACAGGGTCTCACTGAGCTGCAAAGTTACCCAGGATGATCTCAAACTTGCAATCCTACCTCAACCTCCAAGAATGCTAGAATTACAGGCCTGAGCCACAGGGCCTGGCTAAATTTGACATTTTAAATGTGCAATTCATTTATTCGTTACATACATAACAGTGTGCTATTTTTTCAATCCAGACATCATTCTTTTTAACTTGTACTTTCCTCGAACATTTCTTCACATACTGTTTATTATATTGACATTTGGCTTTTTGTTGATCAAATTAAAAGACAAGAAGCTCTCCATATTAATACAGCATCATTGCTTTTAGATAAGGCAGCCTTGGACTTGAACCCTACGTCCTGCTGCCCTGACTCGTAGCCTCGTGGAAGTTACTCTCTCTGAGCCTCAGTTCTTTTATCTGTAGACTAGAGACAACGGTCCCGACTTCTAGAGTCTTCCAAGCATAAAATGAGAGAATATGTATAAAGGACAGTCGCTATTCCCAGGAAGTGTTTGATAAGCAATAACAAGTCCACTTAGAATTAATATTATTATTTAGTGTGCATAGCTGGCATTCCCCTGAACCTGCCCTAAAGGGAAGGAGTGCTCACCTTTCAAGTGACAACCTTGTCCTTATTACCAACGGACCAAGTGTCAGGAAGAAACAGGACTGAAAAATAATATCAAACCAGATTCAGGGGTGTGGGCATATAATCCAGAGGCTGAGGCAGGTGGATTACAAGTTTAAGCCCAGACTGCACACTTTAGTGACATAGTGAGACTCTGCCTAAAAAGGAAAGAAAGAAAGAAAGAAAGAAAGAAAGAAAGAAAGAAAGAAAGACAGACAGACAGACAGACAGACCAGGAACTGGGGATATCGCTCAGTGTGAAGAGCGTGAGTTCAATCCCCTGTACCACAAAAAGAAAGGAAGGAAGGAAGAAAAGAAAGAAAGGAAGAAAGAAAGAAAATTTCGATGCAGAACCAGAGAAAACAAGAAAGACTGACTAACACTGTAACCTTTTAAATAAGGTCTAATCCCAGCAGCAGCACCTAATCCAAGGGCGGAAGGATCTGGGGTGCAGAAAGTTCTGTCCCCGCGCTGTGGGAGTGCAGTCCCCAGCAGCGGCAGGAATGGCTCTTTGTACCTCAGCCCTTAAGGAGGAAAGATGTTGCGACACCCGGAGAGACCTGACCTCCACGGACTGCCAGACGTGCTCCTGTGCGGTCCGAGGTCTCAAGCACTGAGATACGTGAATGCCCAGTTTGGGGTCTGAATCTCTCCAGCATAACAGATGACACGAATGCATAAATAATCAGCTCCGGCAGATTTCCCTGGATGATGTGAGATCCTCGTCGGGTTCCGCTTCCCACTATTATTAGCGTGGTCCTTTTACGAGTGGCAAATACCTCAATCACTTGGCGAAGCCTGCCAAAACGCAGAAAGCGCGGAAACAAAGCCAGACAAAGGCATGGCGTCCACATGGAGGAAAAGTAAATATTTTCAATGCAAGAAAAAAAAAGAAAGAAAGTCCAGTAGACTAAGTCTGTGGTATTTGCATAGTTTTCTTTCTCCAAGTTTAATTCAGCTGTTCAGTCATGTTTGAAAAAAAAGAAAGAAAAAGATTAATTGCCCCTGCTTAAGTAGTTTTTAAAGCCTATTAAAATTTTTTTCCTATCTAGTTGCTCTGCTTCTGATTTTGAGAATATCTAATTGTAGAATTTGCTTACTTAAAAATGTGTACTTTGGGTCGGAAAAGAATATTTAGAAATCCTTTCCCAAGAAAAGCAAGTGGGAGTGGAAATTTGAAAGAGGACCGCCTAATTCAGCACTCACCCAGGGTGTGTGCGTGTGTGTGTGTGTCTCTGTGTGTGTCTGTGTGTGTGCATGGTACAGAATGAGCTTTTCAAAAGGCTGAGAGGTGGTTGGGAATGTTTGCTTAGCTTCACTAAAAAGAAGAGAGAAGGTGCTGGAATCTCTTTTTTGTTTTTCTTATAATAATTTGGATGAGATTTGTAATGTAGAAAAGCTCCAAGAAGAAAGGGGATTCATCCTCCGTGGTGGAAATTTTTGACAAGAAAGTTGCTTTCTTCAAACAAGGTATGTCTGATGAACTACTAAGCGGTGCCTGTAGCTGTTTTCCAATCCGTATTAGAAAACATGAAGATGAATTTGCTATTAAGAAACTAAAATGCATACCTTAACCAAGTAATCAGCCTATAAATTTCAGTTTCAAGAGAGTTGGGGTGGGGGTGAGTGGCACTTGGCATCCTTGTGTTGTAACTAGCTAATTTTGCATATGTATAATAAATTATACCATACTGTGAATATGAGAACAAGATTTTTACTGTTCCTTTAAACCAACTTAAATAGGACTCCAATGAGTATGACATTATGTAGAATTTTCAAGTAAGTAGCATCTTTGTCGCTTTTTTTCTGTCCTTCCCTGCTTCCTCTGTGAACTGCAAGAGCAGAACAGCAACTTATAACAACGTACCAGAAGTATGAGAATTGGACAGGCAGACGTGACGGGAAATTATTGAATGTGAGTCTCTATTCAGGCAGGTCTTTCAGTGGAATGCGGCTGGGTGTGCAATTCTATGCGTTGTTTACACTAGAAGTGTTTTCTCAGGCTGAATGCTTCTGCTACTGATAAGCCCAAGATGGGGCGAGCGTTGTGAAGTCTACCTAGTGGCTCTACCTCACACAGAAAGACAGGATGCAAAAATCTCTTTCAAGCATGATTTGTGTCCAACCAGTATAAACATGAAAGAAGCGCCTCTAGCACAGGTCAAACAGACGGGATGAGTCTGAATAATTAGCCACAATCCTATGCTCCGAACAACCCACAGCATCTTGGCCATCTGCAAACCAACAGAGGAATGCAACATTTTCTTGGGGTTTACAGTAAAAATAAAACCAAGCATTCTTGGCCATGGTGTTTGTTCAAAAATGTGTGCACCAAGAGAAAATAGTATTTTGCCATTGCGATGTGTTGCTATAAATTTGGAAGCTTGGGTGGTAAGGTTCTGACCTTGTTTTCCCCTTGGCCTCTTGAAAAATGGACCGCCCCACAGCAAAGGCAGATCAAATGCTGTCTGTGAGTTGTGAGTTTTCTCTCTCTCTCTCTCTCTCTCTCTCTCTCTCTCTCTCTGTGTGTGTGTGTGTGTGTGTGTCTGTGTGTGCAAGAGGTGGCTAGGTTCGTAGGAAAGCTAGAAACTTTTGTATTTTATTTATTGAATTAAAATATACTTTTTTGTAAAAGGGCTTTATGCAGAGAATTGCAAGATTATAGGACCGTATTTTTTAGCTGCGATATGCCGATTTTCGAGACTAGACGTGATTTAAATATAACTTGCACCTCACCACTGAAAAGGAAATAGCTTAGGAATGTTGGAAATATTTGCTGTCTATCTTGAAATCATGTTTACGGATATCATTTAGGAGATCTAATTCTATTTGCTACCAAGTTTCTGTTCATGTGAATAGGTTCTTTCAAGGAAATCGCAGTTTGTGAATCAGTTTACCAACAATAATGTTCGTGCTGTTCTCAGCTGTGATTCTTCTAAGATGCTCTGAGTACAGGAAAGCAGCCCCGCCACCATCTCCCCGCACTACCTTGGGAAAGATACGTGATGTGTCTTGATTTGTGTATCCCTCTTTGACACACAAAAATAGCAAAGCTTGTAAATCCCCCCATCGTCCCCCAGAGAAGCAGTCGTGAAGCTCAGCATCAGTTCTATCTCCAACAGGATACTGTGATGTGAAAATGTCTATAGATGTGTATTTTCCCATCTGTTCAAAACAAGATTGTGCTGGGAGGAGTCATTGGTCTGCCAGTCACGTGTGCTCCGAGTGCAAGTTCCCTGCCCCTCGCTCTCATGTGGAGGCCTGAACGAGCCAGGCGTCAACAGCAGCTGGTGCAGGGCTGAAACCAGGAGTCCTTCTGTCACTAGGAGGGCATCTAGCTGTTTGGCCTTGGGGGAGTGACTTAATGTCCCTGTGTCTCTGTTTATCATATACGAAATGAAAAAATTGAACGAGAGAGTTTCTAAGTTCCTCTTCCGATGGTATGATTTTGTGCTTAGAGAGACCTGACCAGGGTCAAGCCCAGCCGGGCCAATTTCATTGTTGAAATTTTGTGTACATTGCAAAATGCAAGAGCAAAACAGGGTAACAGGGTGAGGGAACCTGTGACGTATTTTAAATATTTATGTTTACCTAACCTAAGGACTATAGCATCTATAAAACTTAAACTTGATGTAACTGCATTCTTCATAAGACAAAAAAGATTACTACGGATGTGTGTGGGTATGTGTGCATGTGTGCATGCACACAGAAGCTGTCATCACGATATATGATGAATGTTTCAATATTTTTTGAAGAACAATTGCAGTAAAAGACACGCTGTCATTAATCCTCCTCAAAATATTTCCCCTTTCCTAAAACTAAGTAGTTCTGGAATTTCCCTTTCATGAGTGTCTTTACAAGGTGTGATCAAAAATTCAGTGACTGCAGTGGTCAGGTGACATCCAATAAGAGAAACAAGGTAGACTGGTGGTGGGTGCTCCTCCACCTTAGTCACCAGCTAGGGCACCGTGCGACTTTTGACTCTTCACAAGGTCAAAGTGACCATGAAAAGGAAGTTCAGGACAATTCAGAGGTAGCTACAATGGCGTAGCTAAAGACACTCATGGAAGCAGACTTCCAGAATTGATTCAGAAAGTGGCACGAACACAGGGATGAATATCTTCAAAACAAGGGGGGTATTTTGAGGGGGGGGGGGGTTAATGGCATTGTATCTCTATGACAGACTTTTAAATTTTAAATATTCCCTGTACATCCCCATCGTATGTCATATACAGCTCTTTGGTGTTGTGAGAACAATATGGTGTAAGTTGCATAAGATTTCTGTCAATTTCTGGGTGGCTCTGTGAGTTTACATAATTATATGCTGAGATCCCATCAGATATCTAAGTTTAAGGCCTTTTCTGTGTGGTTAAAGCCAAGTAGCCCTCCTTCGAGTCCTGTGGAGGTTGCTAGACAGAAGAATTTGATGCTTCTTCACTGACTTGCCTGAACTCTATGGGCCTCAGTTTGGTAATCCATACAACGGGTCTAGTATTACTGCTGATCTCACAGGGCTGTGGCAGAATTTCTGCCAGTGCCTGGCACTCTGTCAGCACTCAAATGTTAGCAAATATTTTTTTTTTATTCCATGTGACTGGAGCAAAGAAACCAGACCGGCCGTGAACCATCATCTTAGAACTTCTCAGCATTCGCTCCTGGTTGTGGTAAACAAATAGATGTGTGGATTTCTATGATATAATTGCTAGAAACGAGTGGTCACCCTGTCATGCAGAGGATTCACGTGAGTCAGCCAAAAGAAGCCAGACAGGCAACCTCAGTGACGGCTGTAACCAGAGAATGTTCGAAGTTCCCCTTAATGCCTTAAAACAAGACTCCCCGGGGGCTGCAGGAGAGGGACCTTCCCAGCCTCTGAACACAGAATGTGAAAGGAGAAAGTGCCCCGGCGGCAACTGCTAGGTCATACAGGTGTGGTGGGTCCTGAGGCAAGTGGCAGCGGTCAGCTTCTGTTCTTGCAGAAAAAAAACAAAAGTCAGGAGAGGATCTGGAGGCCAGGCAAAGTCACCACAGTCATCAGAAATGCCATTTTGATAGCGCTGGCTGTTAAATTTTTAATTTAAAAACAGGAAAAAAGAATGCCCCACACAAACAAATTGAAGTCACTCTGGGGACACGATGGGCGCGGGACAAGTGCCAGTTAGCAGATCAGAAGGTGCAGAGCTGGAGGCTCTGTGTCACATGTTCACAAAGGAGCTGAGTCTATTTCTGTTTTGTGTATCGCATCTCCCGTGGTTACCTCATCTGTGAAACAAACAGTTACCAGCACTGGCCTCAGAGGTTGTTTTTAATCAGCTAGAAAGTTTTCTGCCTTAACAGACTGCAAACCTTACAGAAATGCTTAGGGACTCTGGAAAGCTCCAGGCTGCCAGGAAAAGCACAGGGACTGGTGATACTCCACTGAGTTACCTGTGAAACTCACTCGTCCTGTGACAACCTGCACGTGGCAAATCCCCACACAGCAGGTGTGGCCGCCACAAATCCGCTGCTGCATTCCAGGGCTTATGCCCCACGGGAAAAAGGGGACATGAGATATGGGACGCCAAAAACTCCCTCCGGGTCAAGTATACAAGCCAGTCTTGCAATACAAAAATATCAGATTGCTTTGGATACAATGTAGAAAATGTTTTTGGGGTTGTGCTTTATTCTGATGTGCAGGTGTATCTACACGTGGCTATTTCTAGTTTGTAGATTTTCACTAGATTTTTTCCCCCAGTTCTTTGTGAACAGTAGATGCCTTTAATTCATTTCTCAACCATTTGGTTGGCCAAATTGTATGACCGTCTAGAAGATTTCCATGAGAATAGGCCCAAGAGCCACTGAGCAGAAGCAGAAGGAACAAATACAGGCAATCTCTCCCATTCTAGGTGTCTTCTTCAGTTGGGGCAACTGTGACACAGAGCCATAGACTGGGTGGCTCAAAAGACAAAGATTTATTTTTCACACTTCTGGCAGCTAGGAAGCCCGAGATCAAGGTGGTCCAAGATTTGGTGAGGGCTCATTTTCTGGTTTGTAGGTAGCCATCCTCTCGCTTTGTCCTCACATTGAGGGGCAGTGGCAGAGTTCTTTGGGGTGCCTACTGTAAGGTTACTGACCATTCACGGAGCCTTCCCCTCGTGGTCCAATGTCCTCCCAAAGGTCCCACCTTCTGATACCATTACACTGGGGATCAGAATCTCAAATTTGAATTTTGGAGGGACAGAAGTATTCAGACTACAGTAGTTTCCTTCATCAAAAAGCTCACAAATCAAGCCATGGCGAACTTTCATTGAGAAAGTAACTGGCTGCTTTATCTGTGTTAGGTCCTAAAGTAGTGTACCATGGGAGGGATGATAACAGTCACATTCACAATTTTTATGATGGCAGCAATGGCCGTGATTAACCACACCCCAGTAACAGCAACATCTACTCTTTTTCACATGTTGATTCAGTTCATCCTAATAGCAAACATGTGAGGTGGGTGGCTATTAACCCCAATACCCAACATTCAAGGGAAAAAAATGAAACAACGGAGAAGTTATTTGAGTTCACACAGTTAATGAGAGAAAGAGCTCAGCTTCAAATCTAAGAAGCCCAATTCCAAGAACCTCCCTGGCAACGATTACACACGGTCTTAGGGTTCTTTCTTTTTTTCTTTTTCAATCATTATGTCAAATTAATCTTTGCCATCCTGGGGAAAAAAACAACATTTTCAAGCCAAGTCATATTTCTGAGGAAATTGTTTTTCCTTCCAGGTAGAGACACCTTAGTGATAAGGATGGGGAAAAGTGGAAACAGCAAATGATGGGAAGGAGAGGGCTTCATGTTGGTCGTCCTTAGATAACATGCTATATTAAAAATCACTACCCAAGAGTGCAGGAAGGATGCAACTCTGCAGGCCGGGAGCAGGGAGCTAAGAAACAGACTCCACCTTCTAACCAGCTGAGTAGCTTCTTCCAAGACATTTCCTGTGTCCTGCGTCTTCCCTGGGAGATTATGCTCATGGCTCGTCACAGAAAGAATCACACTTCCGCAGGACTCAAACTCCTTTAGAAAAATCACTTTCTCTGATAAAGTCTCTACATTGACAAGGCGCCAGTAAAAATTTCTCAAATTCTTCTCCTCAGTTGGAAGAGAGCTAAAGTTTTGTGCAAACGTGCGGTAAAAATTCACAAAAATTGTCCTTTAGGCTATAGTGAGATGAAGCTCTGTTTCTACCCTTTTATTCTTGTTAGATTCAAAAGGTGGGGGATCTATTTCTTCAAGGGAGCCCTGTGTGCATAGTTTGCAGGAGATCAAGTCACTGGCATCTTAACGTTAAATGAATCCCCTTTCTGGGTCCCTTTGTGTACCAGACAGAAGAAGACACGCTTTGAACCTGAAGGTGCCTGCCCAGACTGGCTTTGCTTGTATAATATAGCGGCTAGATCTATACACTCCAAAGGGCTTGGAAAACAGAGGTAATAACATGTAATGACAGCAACCACAAGTATTTATTGGGCCACCCCTGTGTGCCACTAACTATTCTATGTGTTTGAGATGAAGAATAAACCAAATAGTTTCCTGTCAATCTTGGGCCCACCCACTGGACCACACATCCAAGCAGCCTAGTGGAGGTTTGGGCCGTGAGAAGACTGCAGGTGGAATAAGGGATGGTGAGGTGATTCAATGAACACCTGATCAAAAGGTGTGGAAACACAGGGACAGGTGAAGGAAGCAGAGGGTAAAACTCTGAGGGGCCTGGGGAGGGGGACCCGGGGCAGGGACAGGAGTCACTGCAAAGGCCTTGAATGGGACAGTGCTTGGGAGGCCAGGGAGTATGGAGCCATGTGAGGAAGATGATAACCAGGGAGCCCTCAGGACAGACATGCAGAGAGGGCTCCCTGCTATCTCTCCCCATGCACCTCTCTCTGCCCACTCTCATGCTATCCGTAAAGCATCCTTTGCCTCTGCTTGGATGAAATCAAATGACTCCTTAAGACATCAGGCCATCCCCAGTGGGTTTTTTTTATACCATGATCATGTCCTGCCCCAAAATAATCTGATTTCAGTCATTAACATGCATCATGTGTAATACTAGGTAATTGTGAAAAATGACATTCAGAGAAGAGAACTTCATCCTCCAAGTCCAGGTTTGCTTTCTGCTGAGAGAACCGTCTCTCTCCCCACCTTGTGTTATCATCTCTCCTCCCCTGCGCCTGTCCCAGTCAGCTCTTCATGTCCAGAATCAAAGTGGACGCAGGCAGAAAAGTCCCTGCCAGGTTGGCACCATTGTGCCCTAGCACCAAGGGGACCTGGGCTGTTTCCTGGTCCCACAGAGCACTGCTGTGAGTTCTCTGGAGATGCAGCTGTGTCTTTACGGATATCTCACCTGTAGCTCTCTGTATGCCATTGAATACATCTCTTCTGGCTTGGAGTTTAAAGTTCTTTTCTCTGCTCTTGAGCAACTGGTAATCTATGTCCAGCTGCTTCCAGGACATAAAGCTACCCTAGTTGAACTCCGTCCCCCACACTCTTCCCCTCTTCTGTAGACGACCAAATCACAAGTCTGACACCAGTGCACTGTGCCCAAAGCTTAAAGGATACAACCACTCCGTCGCCCCAAACAGGCTTCCTGGGCATCCAAGCTGGATTTGATAACAGAGACCTAGGTCTGGGGGCTACTGCAGACTGTGCAAGAGGTTGTCAAAGGAGAGAAAGGGACTTACTTACAGATTGCACAGCAAGAACATCTTTAGAAAACGTTGACAGCAAGCCCCTTTCCAGACACAAAAGGAGAGCAGGTGGTCCCCTCAATCTCTCCCCGCATCAGGCAACAGTGAGAAAAGCTTCAAGGAGGCCACCTTGGAGGGTGACATAGCTACCACACTTCGTCTTGAAGCTCCAGCTGGAATTCTATTTTAACAACCTACTATACAGACAATGGCCTTATAACTAAGACAACTTCATTCTACAATGCATGTATTGCATCCGTCAGCAACTTCATAACATCAACCAGTGTTTTGAAAAGGCCATGACAGATGCATCAAGGCAAAAAGGCAAATGGAACCATCTTGCAAAGTATGGAGCTACGCTAAGTGCTGGAGGCTTGAGTCAGGACTGGCTCAGCTCCTTGCTTGTTCTGTAACCTTGGACAGCTCACTAAAGTTCTCAAAGACTCAAATTTTTTGTTGTTAAAAACTGGGCATAATAGTACTTATGTGGTAGGATTACCATGGTAACCAAATAGCATCACATATGTACAGCGTGTAGCATGGAGTGTGCATTCAGTAAGTGATGTTGTTGTGACTAGAGTGAACTTCACACTCCTAAACCTTTCTATGAAGAGCCAGACCCAGAAGCACATACGTGCAGACCCAGCTACTTGGGGGACTGCGGGGGAAGGATCGCTGGAGCTCAGGGATACAAGATCAGCCTGCGCCACATAGTGAGATCCTGCCTCAAAAAAAAAAAAAAAAAATAGATGAAAGAAAGAATCCCAGGCATGATGGTGCACGTGTATAATCCCAGGGCTCTGGGAGGCTGAAGGAGGAAGATCACAAGTTCAAGTGCAGCCTCACTTAGAGACTTAATAAGATCTTGTCTCAAAACAAATAAAAAAATTTAAAAATAGCTGGAGATGTAGCTCAGTGCTAAGGCCCTGAGTTCAATCTCCAGTGTTGCAAAAAAGAAAGAAGAGAAAGAGAGAGAGGGAGAGAGAGGGAGAGGAAGAAGGAGGAGGAGGAGGAGGAGGAGGAAAGGAAGCGAGGAGAAAGGGGAGGGGACGGGAAAGGAAGGGAGGGGAGGATACTGTGAGGACAGGAGGGGACAGGAGGGGAGACCGGGAGAAAACAAGCTTTCCAAGAAGAACAAAGGGACCAATCCCATCTCATGTAACAGGCCACCATAACGTTGGCCCCAAGTCACCAGCAGGGATGCACAGGAGGGTCAGGCGGTTCCTTCAGAGCTGGGGACGGTCCCACGAGGGGTTCTAGGGCATGAGGCAGGGTTGTGCCCCTGGTAAGCTTGGTCTCCTGCTTCTAAATGACTCCATTTCTACTGGTCCCTGGCGACTTCCGGGCCTTAATCCTCCGCAGCCTTCAATTCCCGAGCCGCAGCCACTCCTCCACACTCCTCCACACCCTGCGCCCCCGGGCCCTGGTTGCTGGCCTTCGACAGTGTGCTCTGACCCAGCTGCACCGCCGTCTCTGGGCAGCTGTGGGGAAGCTGGGACCCTGTCATCAGAAAGTATCCCGTTCTGAACGCATTCTTTACCAAGAGGCAGACAGGAAGGCACAAGCCTTACAGACACGCCCTCCTCTTCCTATCTTGTCTGCAAAACTAGGCTGGACCTGGAAATACTTTTCTGCATCTCAGAACTGAAGGCTGCTGACCAAAAGGCCTAGCGTGTCCAGGCCAGTCAAGGTTCCAGGCATCCCTAGGGGACTGGACCAGATACCCAGCTCCAAATTCACAGTAGAGGCCCCAGAGGGAGAACTCTGGAAGGGGACAGAGCTGATCCGCATTAGATAAAGAAGTTTCAGATGAGAGAAACTCATCTTCCATAGCTCCGCGGAATCACAGAAACCACACAGTGTCCAGAACAACCCTGAGCAGCAATCCTGGCCCACCTTGTCTCCTTAGAAGCCCTGACCTTCTCTCTCGGGGCACACCGCACTGCCTGCCTCATCCCCAGGATGACCAGCTCCTGGGAGGAGCTCCTTAGAGCTCATTTGGGGCATGCCTGCAAACCGGTATTTTTCCCCACCGGCAATAGAAGATCTAAACTACCACTTCAGAAATGTAATTACTGTGTGCAGTCTCCTTAGAAATCACTATGGGTCAAAGTCTTTGTGGATTCGGTAAGCACTGCCACATGTCAGGTTCTTAATGAGGTACAAAATGACGCTCTGACACACACACACACACACACACACACACACCAAAAAAAGCCTCCTGTCTCTTTCTGTACTCTGACATGCAGACACACGCCACATACATCATAGGACCAGGCACTGCTCTGTCCTTGGACGCGGGGATGAACTCTAGCATGCATGATGTCCACGAGAGCGTGTCTCTGCTGTAGGATTTTTCTCTAACTCTGTGTAGGATCACATGTGACCCCAGAGAAAGGAAGAAATCTGAATAGTTCACACCCTAGTTGTCCAAAGGGCACTCATGATATTTATGGGAAGTTCCTGAATTGGAACACCAGTAAACACAACAATCTCATAAAAACTGTGAAAAACAAACATTCTCCCCAACCAGTGCTTTCCAGCTCTGGGGCTCTTGGCCTGTGGCCCTGGGTTATTCTTTGCTGCAGGAAGCTGGCCTGCTCGCTGCTGGCCTCTACCCATTAACATCAATAGCACCCGCATTCCCACTCCCACCCAAAATGTCTTCAAAATTGTGGAATGCCCCCTGGTAGTGAGCTACTGCTGTAGATGCATGGGGAAGCTCCTGTGTTTCAGTCCCATAGAATGGCAAGCCTTCCCCCCTGGCTGTCACCATGTGCAGGCTCCCAGGCCACCCCTCCTTTAGGGGCCTGGCTCCAGAGCTCCACGCAGGCTCTCTGGGAACCCCTCCTCCCACCCCGTTCTACACAGCAAAGACCACACTCAGCCGTGTTTTCCTTCTGCCACTCACCAATCAGGGAAGCAGGACACAACTAAAGCAACAGACATGGGAAGGCTTTCAAGTGAAGCTGCGAGAGATAGAAACCAACTCAAACTGGCTCAAGTGAAAGGGACCTGAGAGCATCTACGTCGTGCGTCAGAGCCTGAGTCTGGCTGGACCTCCTTCAGACTGGAAATGGGAGCTGGGAAGTGGCCAGACACAAAGGCGTCCAACCTCTGGGCTCCTCCTAGGGGCCATGCACGCTGTCCCCTCCCTCTTTCCGCCCTCCTATTGTTTGTATGTCCTAGTCAGGGCCCCACAGGACCTGTGGCTCAGCGCTCACAGTTTTCAAGGCTTCCAGAATCCTAATTCTAATATCCCAAGGGAAACCCTAACAGCCCTAAAGTATTTCTTCTTGCTAGATTATAGGCTTTGATAAACTGAGCGACGTAAATTTCAGCGAGTGTTCTCTGTAGCTGATATTTGAGCTATTTTGGGGGACATTGTGAGACCTGGGTTACAGATATAACCAAGCTTCAGAAGGTTAAAAAATAACACACAAATAACAGTGAAATTTTAATTTTATAATAATATACTGTGATAAACCATGGAATGGGTTGAAAGTTAAAGTAATAGTCATGTGAGAAGTTTGATATAATAGAAAAAGCCTAATATTAAGACAAGGAAGATCCAGGCTGTGGGACCTTGTGGGAGTCATTTCACTGCTATGAATTCCAGGAATTACAATGTTACAATTACAATTTTACCTCCTCAAGTAGCATTTAGGTGGTTCAAATGAAAGACAGTTAGGTGCAGACTCTGGTATAAACCTAAGAGGTGTGGTGGAAAATATGGTGTATGTTTATTTTCCCCACTGTTATTAATATATATGCAATACAATATGGCTACAATGAAATTGAGTATTTTGTGCATATATATATAACATCAACATTACAATCCCTTCCCATCATTGGCCCTCCCACACTCTCCCCATTCCCCATAACTCCTACCATCACGCCCATTTGGTTCTATAGAATACTTATATTCTGGGTTTCCCAAATCAGAGAACCCATGCAATATTTAACATATTTAATCTTCTGCCTCTGACTCGCTTTACCACTCAGATCACCACTCCTTAGCTCAGCTTCCCACCCCTAGAATGGGCTGCAGTGGTCAAATCTTGATTCCTCCAGCAGAGCCCTTTATTGGAACGATTTGAAAAAAAGTTCTTTTTTTTCTTTCTTTCTTTCTTTTTGTATCTTGCTATACCTTTGTTGAGATTCTTTAACATGGCCTCACCCACCAGTCCACATAAGAAAAGAACTATAATAATGGAATTCATAAGGCTAGAAAATGTGAGAAAGAAAAAGAGAGAAGCTAAATTTTAAATTCCTTAGCTGAGTGCTGAAAGGTAAATGTTTCTACATCCGAAAGACATTCAGGTCATCATTACATCGATCAGTTTTCTTAGGATAAACTTACATCATGGTGTGTGTTTAGATTTCTTAAAATGTATGATTGTTAATATGCGTGTTGCTATTAATCCCCCTCAAAATACTTCCCTCCACTTCTGAAACATTTATTCCATCTTTCCGGTCACTTTCTGAAGCCATCCCAGACATCCTCTTTCGTGTCTTTACTTCTGTTGTTGTGGCTGACCCAGTGTTCACGTCTCGTGGTCCCTTTGACTTTGGGGAAGATCCAAGGGTTGCCGGATTCAATCAATAAGGTGGATAAGGACGCACCATCACGTGTCAGGCTTCTGCCTGTCCATTACATGGAATTTGACAGCACCATTCACTGAAGTTTTAAAAAATTATATCCCATTTATGAAAGAGAACTTCCAGAACTGCTTCATAAAGGGGCAGGAATGAGAAATGTGCTCAAAACAAGGGGAAGTATTTTAAGGAGGGTTATCAACAATGTGTCGTTCATTTTAATATATTTCTTCACTTAAACATTAACTATATTTTAATCACCTCTTATGCATTATTGGGGTCTCTTCTAGTTAAAAGCATTGTACATACAGATGCTGTGAGTTAGGTAACAGTTTGAGACCAACTTTCAGGTGTATGTCAACTGAAAGAGAAATTTATTTTGCTCAGAAGCGACCCCACAAGACACAAGACACGCAGGGCTCTGTGATTTCTCTGTGATTTCCTAGGCTGCCCTCCATGTTTGAATGCTAGCTCTTTCCTCACCCGTTTTTCCTCCTGGTGACAAGCTGGCTACAAGCAGACCTGAAATGAGCTTCCCCCTTGCTTATATCCAACAAGAAAGATGATTTCTTCCTAAGAAACATAGGATTAAAGTCTTTCTCTTCTGTCTATCTGCTGTAACTCAGGACCCAACCCACCTGGACTAGAGACAGTTACAATACCAGTTGAGTATTCCTTCTCCAAAATGCTTGAGACCAGAAATGTTTCTAACTTCAGATTTTATTCGATTTGAGAACATTTGCACATACATAACACATCTAGGGGGTGGGGCCCAAGTCTAAACACCAAACTCATTTCCGTGTTTTGGGAAACTTAGACACTCAGCCCGAAGGTAATTTCATACAATGTTTTTAATAACGCTGTGCATGAGACAAAGCTCCATCATTTGGAATTCCACACTTGTGGTACCTGCACTTAAAAAGTGTTAGATTGTAGGAAAAGGTGAAGACAGAGCGAAAGCTTCAGCTTTCAGAGCAGATCGGGACTTGGGTTTCACGTTGCTCAATCTGTCATGATCACCTGTGCAGGGATACTGAGGGGTCTCAAAGCCATAGTCAGCAACAGAGAGTCTAATCATCTTTGGGCAGACTCAGAATCAAGATCTGCCCCAAGAACTGGGAAGGGACAAGTTTCCTGAGTCCCCAGGCTATATTTATTTATTTCTCTTCCCAAACTGGGGTTCTGTTTGGCAAAAGGAAGAGGGTTAAGAAATTGATGCTCTGTGCATGCAATCAATAAAAAGTGTCTAATCAATGAAGCCTGACTCAGGATCTTCAGGAGCCTTGTACGTCAACAGATTGACAAAAGGCAAAATTTCTCCTGCCTCTCTTATTTCTTCTGTCCCCATCCCATTACAATAAAAGCAAGATGAATTAGAAAGACACAAAAAAGCCTAGCTTGGTAGCGCAGTGTTGTAATCCCAGCACTTGGAGAGGCTGAAGCAAGAGGATCACAAAATTCAAGCCCAATCAGGGCAACTTAGGGGCTTGATGAGATCCTGTCTCAAGATCAAAATGAAAAAAAAAGGGCTGGAGATGTAGCACAGTGTGATGGCCCTGGGATCTATCCCCAGTACCAAAGGCCAGAAAGGGAGAGAGAGGAGAAAGAGAAGAAAAATCAGAGAACAGGGGAGGAAAAAAACCACCATTCTCTCTCTCTCTCTCTCTCTCTCTCTCTCTCTCTCTCTTGCTCACTCTCCTTCACAGAATGTTAAGAGATTTAAGAGTGACCTCAAGATGACTGCTGGTGTCATGGCAACAGAAAATGCTGTGTTTCTCACCTGTCCCCAGGAACATGATCCAAGGGAAGATTTATATACAAATCAGGGCCACCTCCACATTACAAAGGCTTCTCCCTGTACCAGCCTTCTTACCCGTCCTCACCAGATCAACCCACATCCATCGACAAGTAGCTGAGAATTTACAGTCAGTCAGCGATGGAGAAAGCAAGGCTGCAGATGTGGCCTCCCCCCACTCGGAGATGTCTGTCCTCAGGGGATTTTTGGCATTTTGGAAATGCAGCACGAGCCTCTCATAACTATTAAATGTTTCCAGATGAATCCTGGCTCTTTCTACCTCGTGGACAAAGAGTGTGGATGGGTGCTCCCCCACGCAGCATCCTAGATCAGACAAGCACCAACATTACGTAAGTCCTACACATCCACCAGGGCAGATTTTTTCCGAGTGAGTGGCTCAAGAAGGCCTCTAGGGGGCTTATTAAAAATGATAAATGCAAAAATAATTCTTAAGCCTCCCATGTCTCCCTATTGCCTGAAGGATCAAGCTCACATTCCTTAGGCATGACATTCAAAAGCCAACATGGCCACTGCCTTCCTGTCTAACGGCCTCACTCCTTTGTACACTGGGTGGAGCCACCACAGTTCCCAAAGTCCTTTGTCCCTGGACTCTGTCCTTTCCGCACCAGTCAATCTTTCATTGTTTTTCAAGCAAAATAAATTTAAACCTCTTCCAATTTTTGTGCCCAAAGCTATATCCCATCCACCCTTTCGGCCTTCATGGTTCATTTGATCACAGAGGATTCTCCATCTTGGCTGCACAGGACAGCAGTTTAAATCTGAAATATCCCCCAGAAATCTCTTCAGGAGACTGGGATCACAGGAGTGGTATACCCATCTGTTGATGACTTCAGTAGACGAACGTGCCTAGGAAGGTCCAGCCTGGTTGGAGATGGGTCACTGGAGGCATGACCTTGAAGGTAGTGTGCTTGACCTCCTGCTCACTGCTTCTGGCAGCCACACCGTGGACAGCTGCCCGCCCCCCACCCCCACCCCAGGCTCTTCCACTGTGCTTTTTTTTGCTTTGGAGAAACAACCAACCATGGACTGAGCCCACTGAAACCGAACCAAAAGAAACCTCTTCTCCTTTGAAGTTGTAGTTTGGCCCGGTGACAGGAAACTGACTCATTTACTTGGAGAACTTTAAAACAGTACAAATGCCAGTTCAGACTAGCTGACTCAGAGTGCAAATAAGTGCATTGTTTATCCTGAAGCAGCTATGGCCAGTGGAGAAGTGCTGGGCCTCTGGAGTGGGAGCACAACTTGAATTCAGCTCCCCCTTTATTCCAGGCTTGTGACTCGAGAAATGTAATTACTTTCTGTGTTCTTCCAAATCCTTTTCTCCAAACTAAGGCAGGAAAGAATTTTTCTACCTTGCCAGGATGTTGTGCAGATTAAACGAGGTAACATTTTGCTGATACCTCATATGTGTTCAATAAATGTGGGTCATCACCAATGAGCATTGATCTCCTTCTAGCAGATTCGAAGCAATGTAAGAGTAGGACCGGCACCTTGTTTCTCCCTGCCTGATACCTAGAACACATATGGACTTGTTTTAGACAAAATTTAATAGAGATATGAGTAAAGCTAAAATCTGACTGAAATTAGGGAATTTGACATGAAAGAAATGGTCTATAAGTGGAAGCTTGAAATACGAATGGGCTTGTGGGAGAAAGATAAGGATGGGTGGGGAAACATCAAGACGAGCATGGACCCCGGTATCCAATGTGCAATGTGTGGAAAAAAGATCAAAAGCCCAGGGATGCTGGAGAGGGTTACAGGAGAGGATTGCAATTCAATAGTGTTAAAGGGCAAGCTGTAAAGATTTTTTTTCAGAGTTTGTAATGCTTCAGGAAGGAATTTGGGCTTTACTCTGTAGAGGATAAGTGGCCTGTGAAGATGCATTCTAAACAGGTGGGCACACAATCAGACCTGTGCTTTAAGAGCTGGTCTTCCCCAGCTGAGGAAAAGGAAACCTAGAGCAACCAGGGCACACGGAACAAGAGTCGGGTAAGAGGTAGACACGCCTCCTGTTGGATGTTCGCGTTGTCTGTGTGGGTGAGATTTTCCCAATGGACCACATCTCATGACATCTGTGGCCTCCTTCTGTTTGGTATCAACTGGATCACTGTGATGGGAGGGATGGTGGTAACAACAGTGCCTCCTGAATTTGGAGAGCTTTACCAAGTTGAGGAGCTTTACTGTCATTTTTTGTTCTCATTTAGATTTTATTAATTTCTCAGATATTGACACACATGCACAGAGGAAAGTTTAAATAGAGATTATGATACATTCCTCACATCTTGAACAAGTTAATTTTCTCTTTATTTCCCTCTTAGTCCTCTTCCCTCTTTGACCAAGGACATGTCTCTCCTGTGTCTTTGATAACAATTTGCCCTCTCCTTAGTAAACCCCAAGCATTTTAATGAAGAGATCTAAGGAAAAGTATATTTTGCTTTTTCTAATTTCAATAAAATTCAACTTGCAAGTCATTTTATACACACTGCAGGATAGAAACAGCAGTACAGGGGCTGAAGGAGTGGCTCCGCAGTTAAAGCACCTGCCTAGCAAGCTCTGCATCAAGTGCTAAGGACCTGAGTTCGATTCCCCGGCACCACATAAACCCATGTCTATAATCCCAGCACTCAGGAGGCTGAGGCAGAAGTATTCCCATGAGTCCAAGGTCAGCCTGGGCTCCATAGTGAGTTCAGGACCAGCCTGTGCTACTGAGTGAGACCCTGTCTCAAAAAAGGAAGGAAGGAAGGAAGGAAGGAAGGAAGGAAGGAAGGAAGGAAGGAAGAAACAGGAGTACAAAACCAGGAGCCATGAAATCTGCACTTGGCTTTGAGTATGTGACCTTGAATGAAACACACACTCCAAAATTTACTTTCCTTATCTTTTTAAAATGCAAAATCTGAGCTGGATATGGTGGTGTACGCTGCACTCCCTGTGCTTTTGGAGGCTGAGGCAGGAGGGTCACCAATTCAAGCTCAGCATGAGTATTTGAGCAACTTATTGAGACCTTATCTCAAAATAAAAAACAATAAAGAGGGCTGGCATGTAGCTCCGTGCTGAACCCTGGGTTCAAACCAGAGGGAGAGGGAAAGGTATTGTGGTGCAAGCTCGTATTGACTTGTGTCCTCAACAAATGTGAATCATTGACCCGTTGCCGCCACTCCAGGCTCTAGCAACTGAGTGGTGGACAAGAAAGTTGAATGAAACCCACACTCTAGAAATGCATACGGAGTTTCACACATACACACACACACACACTCTCTCTCGCACTCGCACTCGCATACTTTGCTGTTATGGTTTATTACCAGCCTGCTCTCTTCTAACTCTGGGTGATAAGAGCTATTTAAGTTGACTGCTAATCCACTTACACTCAAGTCTCTTTTCCTCTGTTTCCTTCCCAGAATGCCATACTCCATGCCAATCTCAAAGCACAACCCATAAGGGCAAGAATCAGTCACAGATTCTTGTGGAAGCCCCCGTTGCCTTTGTCAGAAGCCTGATGAGCCCCAGAGGAATTAAGGCTCTGTGACTGTGTGCTCCACAGCTTAGAGATGCTGCTGACTGTCCTCCACTCAGGCCCCAGGAGGGACAAGAGAGAATTTGAGTGGGGTTTTTTTCACACATTTTAAAAAGTGCATTTGCTTTTTAAGTCTGTGAGTAAATGCAAGGAGACAAATTGCAGCAGTTAGAAAAAGAAGCTTTAAATTGTTCGGGTTCTACTCCAGGGTTATAGCATTTCCTGAACTCCGGGAGGTGGTGACCCACCCATCCCAGCATGCAAAGGTCACATCCATCATGACTTCTACGGTGCTCCTCTCTGCTGCCCGTTTTCCCCTTAGGTCTCTTTGTTGGCTACTAGTAATGCTTCATTAACTTTTATTAGCCATAACTCACATGTCACAAAATACATCATTTAAGCTGTATGATTCAGTAGTTTTTACTCTATTTACAGGCTTCTCTTCCCTCTGTTGCTTTCCTTTTCACCCTCTATTTTTTAGAAATAGGTAAGAGTACTCACACATCAATTCAAGATACATTTACTGAACAACTGAAAAATTAAATTAAAAACCCCTGCAGTTATGATTTGGATCTGGAATGTCTCCCAAAAACCTCATGAGTTTGGAAGGTGATTGGATTATTGGGGTTAGTTGGATCAAGTGGACTAATTTATTGATGATTTCATATGCTGTGAATAGATTGGGTCCGGTCAGAAGGGACAGATCCCTGGGGTGTGACCTGGAGGGATATATGCTTATGCCCAGCTCCTTCCCATCATGCTCTGCTTCCTGGTCCCAATGGGATGAGGGGATGAGCCACTGTCTTCCACCTAAGCCATGCCACGCCATATTGCTGGCTGACTATGGAAAGAGTGAGATGTTTGAAATGAGACTCAAGCTAAACTTCTCCTCCCTTAAGTTGTGAGTGTTGGATATTGCGTCCCGGGAAGAAGAAAGTGACTAAGACACCCATTGCCTTCCAGTGGGAAGTTCAGCAATGGACAAATGAATACAGAGAAGGCCAAAGGAAAGGGTTGGGTTATGCCCACGGGTGGTGGGCAGGAGAAGATGGTGACTGTAAAGTAGGTGGTTAGGGAATATCTCATGAGAGAGTAACATTTAAGCAAAGATTTGGAAGAAGTGAGGGAGAAAGCCACCTGTAGCAGAGGACATGGTTCATACAGTAAGTACAAAGACCCTGAGATGGGCAGGATTCCATAAACAGCCAAGATCCAAGGTGGCTGGGGCTTAAAGAGTGAAAGGAGCAGAAGAGTGGGGAAGGAAAGAACTATGGCGGGCAAGCCAAGTAGAGAGGGCTCTTGAGCCACTTGTGATGACTGACTTCTATTCTCGGTAAAGGAGGGAGCCTCTTTACATTTCTAAGCAGGGAGATGCCAGGAGCCAGTTTACTTTGAACAGGATCATGCCGGCTGTTGTGCAGGCTGGAGAGCGCAAAGGAAGGGGGAAAGTCTAATTAAGGCATTAATTATAGTAATCTGGAGAGGGGAAGGTATGACCCAGACCAAAGAGAAATAATCAGACCCTACAGTGCAGAGCAAAAGGGCTTGGCTGGTGGGGAAAATGTAAAGAGTACGAGAAAGAAGCTACAAAGATTCGGATAAAATCTGCAATGCTGGATGATAACAGCTAGCTAGTACTAGTGCTTCTTCCTTTCTAAATTTCCTATTCAATGGCGTTGCTTTAGTGGCTTCATAGGAGAACTTACACCATAAAAAATTTACTATTCATCTCTGGGCGACTGAGGCAAGACAACCATAGCATGGGCAACTTAGTGACTTAGCAAGACCCTGGTTCAAAATTTAATAAAAATAGAAAACATTGCCTGGAGATGTAGCTTATTGCAAAGGCTTTGGCCTCAATCCCCAGAATCCCAAAAAAGAAAGAAAAGAAATAAAGAGACGAAAATAAATTGATCATCTGTAAGTCAGGGCTCCCCCAACCTACACCATCCCAAAGAATGGGTTCACCAGCATAGCAACCAGGCTAGCAGAGGGTAGGCTTATAAATGCCAGTTTTCGGTCACAAAACAATGATTCTGGGGGAGGGGAGTCATCTGCCCACGAAGGAGAAGTGTTTTATTATCACTAACATTGTTTAAAATTGTTAGTTCATAAAATTAGTAAAAAGCAGACCAACCTTGAGTCTTTAAATTCTCTACAGCATTCTCCCTGATGCCTGTGTCCAGGCTTATGTTAGGTTGTGGCAAAAAAGTCTGTTGGCATTTTGCCCTTATCCAGGGATTTTGCCTGAAATTGAAATTAAAGACGGTAGACTACTTAATCTGGTGGAGGCAATTTCAAAATGTCCAGCCTGGTGGGTACTATTTGCAGCTTTTGGCCAACTGTATATGGAAAGGATGGAAGAAACAGCACAAGACAACAGATACGCAAAGCTTGCCTTCCAGGGTAAAAAAGCCCATAGTTGTTAAAGACAGCATTAAAAAGAAGCCAAGTACATGGAATCAGGACTATAAAAAAGAGGCCTTGAGGGTGTCTCAGGAACCAGCAACACCCCTCTTTGTCATTTAATGAGCACAAAAGCAAAAGATCATGCTCTGGCTCCCTGTAGGGCCAAAGAGGGAAGTGTTTGACAGAGGTCAGCTCCCCAGAGTTCAGCAATCCAGGCACTCAGAAACACAGTCATGGATGGCACAAGGGGACCAGACTACTGTTTAAGCCAGGGCCAAACCTTGGCATCATCCGTGCTGTACTGGTTTCACAAGTATACAGAGTGCAAGAGTTGTGGGATCATGGAGGCTTCCACTGAGATTTCAGAGGAAGGTCGTGAAAGTTAGGCAGTGTGCCCCAGGTAGAGTAGTGCATACAATTCTGAAGAGAAGCCGAATGTGCAGTTGAAAACCCAGAAATTTGGAGATTCCAGAAATATGGGTTGTTGGCTGAGGCAAACAACAGACTGAGAGTGGAATCAGCCCAAAGAAGAGGAAGGCTGCGACCAGAAGCAAGGCTATTGGAGCAGGACCACCCAGGCCCTGTGGAACCCACTTATCACCACCATTTACCCTGGATACCAGACATAGAACTACAGGGTTTAACTCTTGCCCCTGGGTCCTAACCCAGAAGGGGAGGAACGTTAAGACTTGACCCAGAAAGGGTGGACAACTGGGACATGACCCAGAAGGGTATACAATAGCTCTGTTTTTCCTTCTGGACATGACTTCCTGCCCAAGATGCTACGAACTACCCCTCTGCCTCGACTCTGCCATATGCTTTCCACATTGCTGGCTACCCAGGAATGGACTAAGACTTTCTGAAACTGAGAGCCAAAATAGATCTTTCCTCCCTTAAGGCCTAGATGTTGGATATTGAGTCACAGCAATGAGTTACTAAGACAGTGTATAATCATAAACTTCTCTCTTTTTTGAGACAGGATCTCACTCCATAGCCCAGACTAGTCCTGAACTCACTATGTAGCCCAAGTTGACCTTGGACTCACAGTAATCCTCTTGCCTCAGCTTCCTGAGTGCTGGGATTGCAGGGAAATAGAGCTCGGGGCTGTGCGCATACTAGGCAAGCGCTTTAACTGTTGTGCCATTCCTCCAGCCCCAGCCATCAACTTCTTTAAGCCTTTATTTCCTCTTTGGTTCAATGAGGTCATCAAACAGACCATGTAGGCTTATTGTAAGGATTTGAGACAATATAGAACACACAGTCGGTGCTCAATTGATGGCAGGATTGCGGTAGCGAATCCTTGAGAGTGAAAAGGGAGATCCTTACAAATCAACAGCATTTTCATGTTCATGGTGCATTATGACCCACAGGCTCCAGTAATACCAGGCCCCACCTACTGTCCCTTCTCCCTACTTCTGTCTGTCCAAACTATGTTCCTTGCTCATGTTTGACCCAATGGATATCACCTCTATGAGCCTTTTTTTTTATTCCCATGGTTCACATACTCTCCCTTTTTTCCTTTAAAAGTCTTGGTCTTTTAGGGAATCCCTAACACTGCTCCAGACCTACTGGATTGGAATCTACAATTTAACAAGATCCCCAGGTAATGAGTACACACATTAAGAGATGTTCTACTCTGCACTGGTGATCCTTAAACTTGATTGTGTGTTGGAATTATTTGAGGAGGGTTTTATTTAATCTTAATCCAAAGACCCCACTCCCAAGAGATTCGGATTCAATTGGTCTTGGATGTAGCTGGGTATCAGGATTTCTTTTCAATTCCCAGGTGAAACTAATATGCACCAAAATGTGAGAACCACTGATCTATAAACTCCCCTTTCCACCTTTCACAAGGCCCACAACTCTCCTATGCTCTTGTGTGGTGGTCATTTTTGTCCGTGTCTGTTTTTTCCACTTCTAAACTGTAAGTCTTTTAAGAGTGAGAACTGTCTTTTAATTCGATTTTTATCACCTTCTTCCTAACCAAACTTAGCCTCACAATAGGGGTTTCATAAATATTTATGGAATGATTTACTTGTAACCTTAAAATGTTCTCTCAACACCATAAACATGGCTGCCATCCAAACTTGAAGAATGGTTGGACAAATCTCAACATTGTGAAGTGGTTTCCTTTCCAATTCTAAGACCAAATCTCTGAAGACTCAGAGGATGGTGGTTAGGGCATGTTTTGCAACTCAGGTTCTCCAGGTACCTGTGCAAATCTGCACTGACAACTCCACAATCAGGTGTTAGTAAGCCAAAGCTTGGACTCCTCAGGCTCCAGAGGGCCATGCAGCCTTCTCCTGTAGCACTTGGGGCATCCAATTCAGAACTCCGGACTGAAAGATGATGATGTTATTGTTTCTTTCTCTCCAGGGTACCATTTGGATACTTATGGGGACTGTTGTTCTCACCATGAAGGCATTTGTTATTGAAATGTTCCTTGGTAAGTACTTTATATGTGTATCTGGATTCTCTTTTAATACGTCCTTATATCCAAATAATCTGGCCAAGAAAAATTTTAAATCAAGACAGAACACATTAACAATTACAGTCTTTTTATATAATAAACATTGTGAAGAAAAATTTAAGTGAGAACGTTAAACATGAATCAAATTGATGGTCCATATGTATTGATATGTACATTTTTATATTGAGCAAATATATGTATTACTTTCATGTGTCTGTATATTACACATTATAGGCAACACATAGCTTCACATGTCATCCTCAGCAACAAGCAATTATTTCCCATCTGAGACATATTTGCAGATTCTAAATGATTTTGCTTCTTAATTTCTCAAAAAATATAAAAGAAAGAAATCCATATCACAGATATGGCCTTAGAGGTACTACTGGTGACCTGTATTTTAAGAGATAAAATGCTTTAGATATATCTATTGTCATCAGAGAATGCAATTTTGGGTAGGGGCTTTGAGGAACAGCAGGTCTACCTGAATGCAGACACTGCTGATGATTTAAAAATGAAGAACCAGAGTAATTGTCTGTAAAGTTGGGTCCCACTGTCTGTGACCTTGTCAGGTAAAATGACCTTATGGGCTGTTACGCAACTATTGTCAGGGAAAGACAGAGACCTTTGAGTTGGTCTGTATTAGTTTACCTTGGGCTGCTGTAACAGAATACCAAGCTGAAAATCTACAAGTCCAAAATCCAAGTGGCAACAAAGTTGATTTCTTCAGAGGGCTGTGAGAAAAAAACATCTGTCCCATGCCTTGCCCTAGCTTCTGATGGCCTGGTAATGGCGATGGAGAGAACTTTGCTGTTCTTTGGCTTGTAGATGCATGGCTCCAAACTACCTTCATTTTCATGTGGCATTCCCTCTAGGTGTGTGTCTGTCTCTGAATGTTCCCTGTTGATAATGTCACCAGTCATACTAGATCAGGGGCCTGTTCTACTCAAGTATGACCTCATACTAACTTAAGTAATTCCATATGCAAATATCTCCTTTCTAAGTCAGTTCACATACTGAGGCACCGGGGGTTAGGTCTTCAACAAATGAATTGGGTGTGGGATAAAATTCAACCCATAATATAATGGGAATGTTCATGGTCTGTGGGGAGGCAGCCTGCATGGCAGGAATGGGGGCTGGAGGAGAAAGACATAACACAGCCGGGACAGCAAGGGGGATCTCAGAAAGTGGGGTGAGCTCGGGAGTGGATGTCTGAAGGTGAATATCAGTCCTAATCTCAACTTCATCGTCAACTGCCCAATGTTGACAAGTCACTCCTCCTCTAGGGGCTCTTGTTCCTTTTTTGGTAAGTTATATGTTAAGCTATAGCCAACCAGCACTGTGTAAAATGGCTGCCAGAGAGTAGAAAACAATACGTATTCATATAAATTTAACCATGGAAATGAAAGACACGTACTCTGAAAACTCTAAAACAGAGATGAGAGAATGTGAACAAGGTACAAGTAAATGGAAGATAATCATGTTTATGGATTGCAAAAATCAGTATCGTTAAAACAATATTGTTAAAATGTCCATATTGCCTAAAGCAGCCTGCAGATTCAATACGATTTCTGTCAAAATTCCAACGATGTGATTCACAAAAATGGAGGAAAATCCTAAAATATATATATATGAAACCACAAAAGACTGAATAACTAAAGCAATCTTGAGCAAAAAGAATGAAAACAGAGGCATCCCAATACCTAATTTTAAAATATATTTATAAATGACAATAATCAAAATGGCACAGCAGTGGCATAAAATCAGATATACAACTCAATAAAACAGACTAGAACAGAATGTCAAGAAAAAACTGCATGTATTTATAGTTAATTGATCTTTGATAAAGATGCCAAAAGTACACAATAGGGAAACAGATAAATTCTTAAATACGTGGTATTGGGAAAATGGGATATCCACATGGAAAGGATTAAAACTGGATCCTTATCAATCAGCTCAAAAATGGAATAAAGACTTACATATTAGACCTGAAATCATAAAGCTACTAAAAGAAAGTACTGGAAAACAATCTTCTTGACATTGGTCTGGGGCAAACAATGGCTTTGGGAATATGATCCTAAGCAAGCACAAACCCAGACCCATGGGATTGCATGAAACTGCAAACTTCCGTCTAGCAAAGGAAACACCCAAAGAGTGCAGTGAGCATGTGCAGAATGGGAAAAGTATCTGCAAACCACCCGAGAGGGGTTTAGCCCCCAAGAAAACAACCTAATTTTAAAAACTGGCAAAGGACCCAAAAAAAAACATTTCTCAAGAAAAGACACACAAATGGTGAAAACTACATGAACAAAGGCACATCAGGGAAATGAAATTTTAAACCACAATAATGTGTCATCTTATGATGAATGGCTATGTCTTAGTTACTTTGCTCAAGACGCAACATTCATGAACCAGGGGAGAAAGTTTATTTTGGCTCACAGTTTCGGAAGGTCATAGTTAGGGGCAGCTGGCAACAGGAAAGCACATGTCAGAGGCAGAGGCGGAGGCAACTCCTCACGATGTTACAAACAGAAAGCCATATCCCATTAAGTCCCATCTTCTCCCAGAGAAAGGTAGCAGCATATATATACTTCCAGGCATATAAACGAGTGACCCACCCCTTCTGGGTCCAGCCTCAGTGTTCTGCCTCTTCCAGGTGTGGAAAGTGTAGCAAGCGCCCCCACTACACACCTGTGATCCAACCTACATGCCAGCAATCCACCCCTCCAGACCAGGCCTGTCTCCCACCAGCACATGGTTCCATAGACAACCCATAACATCCAAATGCATGAGACTTCGGGGGGACTTTCCAGATCCAAACTAAAATAGGCTATTATCTAAAAGACAGAAGATGGCAAGAGCTAATGAGGATTTGCAGAAGAGGAAACCCTCACACTGGCAGTAAGAATATAATCATTTTACAGCCAGTATGGAAAATGTATGGAGATTTCTCAAGAGATTAAAAACAAACCTACCATCTGATCCAGTAATCTTCCTTCTTGGTTTATAACCAAAAGAAATGAATAACTAGGTTGAAGAGCTGGTGGCGGGGGGGGGGGGGGGGGCAGGTTTCACAAAGTGATAACGCATTGGCCCAAGGATAATGTTGGAAAGACTCCCCGCTCATCACAACATTATTCGTAATATCCAAGACACGGGGTCAACTGAACCTTCCATCAGAGGATGAACAGATACAGAAAATACGATGTGTATATAAAATAGAATATCATTCAGCCTTCAAAAAGAAGGGAATCCTGCCATTTGTGACATGTATCGAACAGAAGGCAATATCCTAAGTGAAATAAGTCAGTAGGACAAAAACCCTGCATGACTTGACTTATATTGTGAATCTGTTTCTGGGCATTCTATTTGCTATCCTATTTTCTCTTGAGTTGTATGTCTGATTTTATGCCATTATCATGCCATTTCTATTACTATAACATTGAAATATATTTCAAAATTAGGTATCATGATGCCTTGTGTATGTTCTCACCATACATACACAAAAAACCACACACGTGATATGATAGATATGTTAACTGGTTTGCTTTAATTACTCACAGGGTACACAGGTATCAAAACCTCTATCAAAAAGATGTTGTACACTGCAAGTTCTAAGACCTTAAAAAAGCAGAGGAGGGTAAGGAATCACTCTAGTCATGAAAAAAGAAAGGAGCCTCCTGTTCCCAAATGTCTCTAAATTCTACATGTGCCCGTGTCCCTATCGCCTCAGCTCGCCAATCCCTCGGTCAAACCGCTTTCTTAAACTCCCCATCTCCCGCTGCCTGCTGGGTACTGTGACAGCGGCCTTCCTCCCTCTCCTGGTCCTTTCCTCTCCAACTTATTCTCCACCATCGCTCTGTTAGCATCCCTAAAGCCCGCGTCTGATCACGACTCTCTTGACTGATTTTCTTCCATGTTTTCCCTTTGCTTGTAGGACAGAGCCCAGCCTCTTAAAGCCCCTGGCTCAGGAGGGCTTCCGGAAGTGGTCCTTCTGCCTTTCCTTGTTCTCTCTCTCACCAAAGCCCCAACCCCGGCCCTCAACTTCTGGTTTCCCTGCAAGCTGGTCATTTCTCTCCCCAAGCCTTTGAACACACAGTTCCCTTTTCTGGAACATTCTTCTGTTCAGCCACACCTCTCTACATCCTCCCCAACCTTATTTGTCCCCTAAGAAGCTTCCCTCTGCTCGACCCCATCAGGTGGGGCCATCTTCCCACGTACTTCCTAGCTGCCCTGTTTCACGCTCATCATGGCTGCCTCGTATTTCCCTCATCGCCAGTCTGGCTCCCTCAGGCTGTAAACTCGCTGAGGGCAGGGTCTGTGTGTCACTGTTGGGCCCCCAGTGTTCCCAGTGTATCTCACAAGCATCGCGAAGCAAATGATTGCTCTTAGTGATGCTGTGTTTTTGGGATATCAGAGCATCCAATGATCCCTCTAAACTAAGAGAACATCAGCTGTACAAAATTGCAATTAATATATATTCGAGTTGGCATGTTTGGATTTGGTATGCTTTCTTTTTCCCAAGGCTGGGGAGTCAAATCTAGGACCTCACGCCTACTAGGTGAGCGCTCCCCTGATAAGCAACATCCCTAGTGCCCTTTTTAATGTCTTTAAACACACTCTACAGTTCTATTGTATCCACTGCCTTTGGGTCCCATGTGTGCACTTAGCCAGCCGGACAAACTCATATACTAGTTCTAACTTTTGACCCCAGATAACCACAGATTTAGCCAAGGCATCAACCTTGACCTTGACTTCCTTTCTGTAAATAAAGGCAGGACCTCCAAAGCTCCCCCGGATTTAATGTTCTATGATTTGAAGTATCATTTGTGTTTTATGTGATTGTTGCAAATAAATGGTCCCATCTTTGCTGTGGAGCTCTGAATTATTTAGTTCTAAATGTTTCAATAAGTACATAATCCCAAAATAAAGCATTAGGGAAATCTGATCTGTTTTTAAATGATCTGCTTTATAAATCGGTACTCGGGAAAGCATTTGTGGGTGTTCACCTGTGTCCATGTCTTGAAGGGCTCTAGAAAGATTTTAACAATAAGTTTCTGGGCTAAAATAAGGAATCTCTGTAAAAGCCTAGGTACATATGTGCCTATGGCTTACTGATTACTGACTAGATATTCGGGCACCTCATGTCTTTTTTTGAAAGTAGACTGTAATTCATTATGGAAAGGAAAACTATATAGAAAATGTGAGCACAGATTAGTCCTGCCAATAATTTTAGAAAACACTTTGCATTACTATAAGCTTATGTGACTTCAATCTTGCCAAATTTAAAGGTCGTTTAACTATGTTGCCCTTTTCTAGTTGTAAAAGAAATATATATTTTAAAAATATTTTATAAAGAATACAATATAAAAAGCATACAGAAAATATGAAATAGGAATCATAATCACCTCTTTAATAACATTTTGGTGTATCTGGCCTAGTTATTTCTCTGTATATATTTTAACATTGTCAGAATAATTCTTAAAGTTAGAGCTGAGCTCTTCACAGATAATTTAATATTCTTCTACACATCATTTATAGTAACAGTTTAGGATTCCCCTGTAGTTGGGACATTTCCAAAATTTCATTATTTCCAGATTTCCATTAGAAATGCTACAATGAGCAGCTTTTCCATAAATCTTTGTCTATACCAATGATTACAACTGGGGGTATACTCCTAAGAGTGAATTTTCTAGCTTGGAGAGTATATTTTTAAGGCTCTTTAAAACTATTTTGAAATTGCTTTCCAGAGTGGCTGTACCCATGCAGACTTCAAGAGTGTATAGAAATTCACTAACCCCAGATTCCTGCCAGAATTAAGTATAATCTTATATTCCGTATTTATTGACATGGTATAGACATATACCTGTTTACTATAGGTATAGGTATCTCACCTTTGTTTTGTTTTAACTTATATTTTTAAAGATTTTTTGAGCCAGGCCCAGTGGTACAAGCCTTTATTTTCTGTTTATCCAAATGTTTTCTATAGGTGTGTCATGTGCCATCACTTCCAACCTATGTGGTACTGGGGGATTGAACCCAGGACACCAGGCTTGCCAGGAAAGCACTCTTAACCACTGAGCTATGGCTCCAGCCCCTTCTCTGGCATTTTTAATGAGAATGAATTTTATTTCAAGTTTCTATATTTGTACCTTCTCCACATATAAGTTATCTGACCAGTTTTTAAATTTTTAATTAAAAACAATTAATCTCAGATATTTTAACTGTACTTACTGTCCCACAAGCAAAAATGAAGTAATGAGAAATTGTATTATAAAAAAATTAAAATTTAGTAATTGATTTAAAATCTAATCTCCTTGGATTTTCAAGCATTACTAAGAACGTTGAGAACTTTTTATATTATCTAAAACAGGCACAGCAGATTCTAAAATATAAAGCAGCATTGCCACAGAGTTGGTAAGTGGTGTAATCCCCTTCTCCTTGCTGGAGCACAATGCCCAACACTCATGACTTGAGGAGGAAGCATTTATTTTAGCTCACCGTATAAAGGTGTCAGTCTACTCATGGCCAGCTGGTGATGGCAAAGGGCCTGATGGAGGGCCACACCTGGGAAAAGTTGTTCATGGCGTGGCACCGAGAAGCAGAGAGAGTGGGAGGAGTTGCTCCTTCCAGGCCCCAGTGACCCACCCCTTCTGACCAGGCTTCCCTCTTAATCCATGAAATTGTCACTGGATTGATCTTTTTGATCCTACTAATCCTCAAGATCCACTCACCTTACAAGCACATTGGACTTTTTGGGGGACGTCTCAGGACTAAACTATAACAGTAAATCATGATTGCCTTGGAATTTTGGATTACAGATTTAATTTCCTCAGGGTTTGTAGACACTGACACCCTCAGCTGGCAAATAATGATCTGCTCTGCTCTGTCCATGGAGGTGGGCACCAGCCCTCTGTCTTGGTGCTGTGCTAGGTAACCTAGGAAAATAAGTGTTGGGCTGATATTTCTCTCACCCAAGTTCAACAAGTGATTTACCATTTCCAATAAAGCAAGAAAGTTCTTGTAGGTAAAGACATGAAGATGTGCAGAGCACATTTTTGACCCTATTGACCAGCCCTTCCTGGAGGAACAGTTTCTAAGTAGGCTTGAATTAACACGTTCGTAAACTGAGGATAGGGCCTATGTAAACCATCACAATAACGATTGTATTAACCGGCACTATTAATCTGTAACAGCAATGTGTGTTTTCACCCTGGAGGTCTTGGGTGACCACACAAGTAATGGGATAGTCCATTGAATACAGATAGTTCAAATAATACCCGGATGAACAAACCACTTGCCATAGGCCCATTGGGACAGCATTTCGTTTTTATCTAAAAATTGATAACCCACTCCTTTCACTTCTTTTGATGTTTTATGTGTATTTACCTAGTATTTGTTTTTTTAAATATTCTAGTTTTCTAAATAGTTATTTTTGCACATAAGGTGAAAACATGGTCTTTGTATAGAGTTCAGTGGCACAGAGAATAGTATAAAAATTAGACCTCCAGGCCCCTTGCACCCACCCAAACTCCAGAAGTAGACAACACCTAACAATGTCTGCCTTCCTTCTCCTGGGCTGGGCTTTTGGGTTTCACTCGGATCTTTGTCATGCCTCGGTTCACGAAGGACATGATATGGCAACTGCCCACACCTCAACTAAACTGGGGATAATTTAGTGGCTACCTCGTTGGCCACTACTACTCTTAGTCACTAATGTCTTAATCTGTTTAGGGCACCATAACAAATTCTCATAGATGGGGTGGCTTACAAAATGCAGAAGCTCATTGCCAAAATTCCGAGGCTGGGAAGGCCAAGATCAAGGCACTGACAGACTCAGTGACTGGTGAGAACTCACATTTTGGTGTACAGCCACCTTTTCACTGTGTCCTCCATGATGCAGGGGACAAGGTAGCTTTCTCAAGCAACTCTTGTAAAGGCACAGTTCTAGTCACCAACTGCCAAAGGTTCCACCTTCCATTTAATAACATCGCCTGAGGGGTTAGGACTATAACCTACTAATTTAGGAGAGAAATAAGATAAATATAAAGTTTTCTTGAACACATAGTGATGTTATCGCCTTTTCCGTCAAAAGTAGCTGCCAGTTCAAGAATTCCTAAGACTGTTTATACCTAAAGTGAGCAGCTGTTTTCTATTTTTTAAAAAGAGAATGAAATAGGCATTCAAAGACCTACTTTGTTAGTTGTATTTATGTTGTGCTGGGTTGGAACCCAGGGCCTTGTGTACGCCTGGGCAAGCTCTCTACACCTCAGCCACATCCTCACCTTCCAGAGCCTGTTTTGATTGGCCTGTTTCTCCATACTCATCTCCAGACTCTCAGCTCCACCCCAAAAATGAGTTTCTCAGGAAAGTAGCCAAAACAGAAGAAAAGTTAAAGCAGTATTGCTATGGAGTAAGCGAGACCAAGAATCCGTGGAGAGGAAAGGAGACAGAAAGAGAATTTTCCAGCATTTTGAAAGAAAATGCATTGCTTTTCTGTCAACAGGTAGAATTAATGTAGGAATGAACAAACGAGCATTTTCATACACTGCCAATAAAAAATATTACCATGAAAAATTGTCAGAGTAAGCATTCAAATTTCAACTGAATATAAATTTCAGGTAAGAAATCTACTTGGAAATTTATTTTAGGGAAATAATGGATCTGTGCAAAAATGAAGCAACTTTTCAGATGTGCTCATAGACACACACATAGAGGCCCATACTGTGGTGCACATGCACATCACACACACACACACACACACACACACACACACACACACACACACACACTGAGTGCAAGTCTCTGGCTTTTAGCAAATTAACTGGAAAACTGCTGTAGCCCAGAGCAAAGGGCACAAGCAAGATACGAGTACTCACATTACCTCTGTCCTCCATTCCTGAACTTCCCCAGGCCTACATCCCCTCCTTTGGAAAATGGAGATTGTAGGATTGATGTGGTGAAATTTAAAGGCAGCAGAACAACAGACACATGTCCAAGAGGACTGCTGAATGGACCTTTCAGCAGGGCTGAGACAAGTATACGAACTGTACATCTCATTTCCCCAAACTTAATTAAGAGAAAACGAGGTCCATCGAGACACATTTGCATGATCTAAGGAAATACAAGTCTCAAAAGAGAGAAAATATATAAGGGAAATTATGTTGATTGTATTTTCAATTTTTTTTTTCTTCACGCAGTTTTACTGGTGACTGGAATACATTCAAATAAAGAAATGACAAAGAAGATTAAAAGGCCCAAGTTTGGTAAGTAAAATCATACATTCTCACTGGTAAAAGCCTATGTCTTCCATGCTGGGAGGGCTGCTACATTGTTCTAGAGAACATGGATGGTGAGGTTTTGTCTTGATTTAGTGTGTTCTGTTTTTTTTTCTTTTTCTACTCTTTCTCGGTTGCATTGCACTCAGACTAAATAGTGCTGAATCAAATTCATAGCGTCTTGTTCCAAAAAGCATTTGAGATAAGAGTTTCGATTTTAGAGTACAAGGTATGCAATGCCACTACACTAAAAACTTCAAAATATATATGCAAAGACCAGTCAACTCATTGTCCCTGTGGCTAAACTGGAGTATTTCCCAGCCACTGAAATGTTTTCTCAATACGATAAATTTCAATCTGGCTACTGCGAACGTCAGCGAACTTCCCATCTCCCAGCATGCCCTGGGTCAGAAGGCCAATTGCACATGAGCTTTCATTCAATTGGTGAGACGAAGAAAACTGAATTTTACTTTTGGTTTGCATATCAATCAAGATTAGGTGACAGAAAATCCCCCCAAAAATGCTGCATAAGAATGAAGTTTCTTTTTGTGTCCTGTAAACAGGACATCTGTGGTCTTATGGAAACTCCAAATTCATGAGGAAAAAAAAAAAACAGACTTCCGGCTTTCAACGCTGCAGTTCTCAGCGTAGCTTCGTAACTTGTGCAAGATGGCTGCCCATCTCCCCCTAATGTTCAGGCCGTAAGAAGGGATAAAGAGGGAACGTACTGACCCCTTCTAAAAATACATCAAAAAGGTTGAAGCGATTCCTTCTACTTAAATACCATCCGTCAGTAGTAAGAGAGAGGGAGAAATGTCTCAATTCCAAACATCCACTAAGTGTAAGAGAAGAATGAATATTGGAATGTCACTAGCAAGGCAGGGCCCAGGAAGGATATCTCACACTCACATGCGTGAGCATGTTGAGATATCTGGATCCAGATTTGTAGGCTTGGTGAAGAATTGGGTTAAGGTATGTTGATAAAAGACCACAAAATAAAGGCTTTCCATACAGTCAACGTTTTGTGTTCACCATAATTAGAGCGTTCATTAGAGCTTCAAATGTAAAGCCCTGAAATGAGCAACGTTAATAACTTGACCAAAAATAGGAGACTTTTTTCACACAACTGTTCATTTTTCCTCTGCTCTTTTAAATCTTCCTTGTGGAATTTCCTGTGAAAATGAGACCAAGAAGATAAGCACCCATACCCTCCTGGGCTGGAATACTAAAAAGGAATCCGTTGTTTATTTATTCCTGTCAGGAAGAGCCAAGAGGACCCGGCCTTTGGCAGATGTGTGTTCAAAACAATGATTGGGTTAATATGGAGACGAATGCACACCCAAGTATAAATTCCTTTGGGCTATTTCCAGTATCTTCATTACCTCGTATACAAAAATCATGAAAAGTTCTGTGATTACCATGACAACAGTTTTCAATGGCTATGTAAATCTGTACTAAATGACCCAAGGGCAAACCTTTCTGAGAGATCTCAGATGGATTAAATTTCTGATATGCTAAATTCTACTTTTATTCTCAAAATCTCCCTTGTGATGTAGCACATTTGAATCAATAAATGCCTGAGGTCTTTTCTCTAATTAGAAACTCCAGCACAATCATTAAGTAAGGTGGGGGGAAGATACAATTAAGGTAATAGGATATTCCCAAGCCATGGGGATACCTGATTGTTGACCTCCAGGGTATTTCCGAGTCATAGTCCATAGCTTGAGGCTTTTTTTTCTACTCAGCATCATCTGCAGCTGGGTAGACGACCTGATGGCAAGGAAGGTGCAGAATTCATTCATCCAACTAGTACTTACTTGGGGCTGGGGCCATAGCTTGCCGGATAGAATGCTTACTTAGCAAAGGCAAGGCCCTAGGTTTGGTTCCCCAACATCACATAAGTCAGACATGGTAGTGGCACATGCCTATAATCCCAGCACTCGGGAATCTGAAGTAGGATTGCCTTGTGTTCCAGGCGAGCCTGGGCTACATAGGGAGTTCAGGACCAGCTTGGACTACAGTGACTCTGTCATTAAAAAAAAAAAAAAAGTACTTATTTGGTGCAGCACAAGACATATTATGCATCCAGACAGAAGAGCAATGAAGACTCGCTCCTGGCTGTCCTAGAGCTCACAACCTGAGAGAAAGACAAGCCAACAGGCGATTGTTACATTATATATAAGCACTGGACTGGAAGGGTAAAGTCACTCCAGGAATATGTGAAAGCAACTGTGTACTGGAGGATGTCACCAAGGAGATCTTCCTGGAGGAAATAACGCACTCCCACTGACAAAGCCAAATAGGGCAATTTCTAAGTGGCCTTACAAGCAGAGAAAGCACCTCACGCATACCCAAGGCCCAGAGAGTTCAAAGAGCTAAAGGATAATTCAATTGGGCTGAAATAGAGACTAGCGTTGGAAGATGTTGAGGCAAAATACAGACAGCCAGCAGGTTAGGTTGCAGACTGTGAAACCACCACTGGATGTGGGGATCTGGACTTTATCACGAAGCATTGGAGAGCATCTCACCACAGGTCATTTTGGTTGCAATCAACAGAAAACAAAATCCAATTTCCTTAAGTAGAAAAGAGGATTTGGACAAGACATGAAGTAGCTCACAGAATTCAGGGCAGGAAGCACAGCTGGACTGGCTACAACTGGCCCCCGATGGAAAGACAGCAGGAACCAGTACCTCTGCTCCTCTCTACATGTCTGCATCTCTCCCCTCCTCTTCCCTGTCCTCTCCTTCTTTTTGCTCCCATCCGCTCACTTCCTCTCTTCTCCTGCACCTCTCCTCTTAGAAGAAGAGGCTGAAAGAGGTCCACCCTCATGAAAGAAATATCATTCTCAGAAAAGATTCAATAGGGTTGAGTTGGGGAAATGACACAACCCTTCCAATAACAGCAACAAAACCTTTCTACCAGTATGAAGACAGAGAATATGAGTATGCATTACAGGTTCACATGCATAGACATGTCTACAACATTTGAACAGATTTTCACACAACGTACATAGTAAAATGAAAGGCATCACAATGAAATTTCTCTTGGCTCCTTGAAAAGTGGAGAGAATTTTTTTTCTCCCGTGTACTTGGAGGCCCCTGAGCTCATGCTAGACATATTTATGAAATCAAGGATCTGGGGAGAGTCTGCAGTGTAAAATCAAGAGGTCAAGGAGATACCCTAGGAGAAAAACATGAACAACAAGGGCCTTGCTCCTCATCACTAAACAAAGAAATTGTGGCCATCTTACAGTTGATGCTTCAAAAATCTATCTTCATAGGGAGCCACCCAAAGGGTTCTGAAGAGAAAATAAAATTATAAAAGCAGAGCTTCTGTACTCATCTGCTTTCCCGGGAAAAGAATAGCTGACATGCACAGCTTGGAAGAGGAAATGGTTCACTTGGCTCACAGTTTCAGAGGTTTCAGTCTGTGGTTCTCTGTCTCCAAGGCAGAAACGGCATGATAAAAGAACATGGTGAGGCAAAGCTGCCCACTTCATGGTGACCAGGAAGAGGAGGACAGGGAAAAGCCCTAGCAAGTCATAGGCCCTCCAAAGTTATGTTCCCAGAGACCCCAGTCCTCCACTTGAGCCCCACTTAACCAACAGCACGTTCAGCTACGAACATCAGTGGGTTCATCTACTGATGATTATAACATCTTCCTGATCCAATCACTTCTCCAGGAGTCTCTTCATCCAGTAAAGTTGCCAATTAAAACTAACTGGCACAGCTTTAAATCAATCTTTTTGGCCTCCGAGTGAAAGCAGTTAAAGCAATGGTCTCAAAGCGTGGTTCCTGGAACGTGAGCACCACCTGCAACCTTTGCTTCCTCCCACCCCAGACCTCCTAAGTCAGAAACAGCTCTTCAAGTGGTTCTAATTCATCATGACATGTGAGAACCAGTGAGTGGAGGGAGGGAGGGAGAGAGAGGGAGGGGAGGGGGAGAAGAAGGGAGAGGAAGGGAGAGAGGGGGAGAGAAAGAGAGAGATAGAGAGAGAGAAAGAGAGAATCTTTGGACCTTGTAGCCTCTCCTTAGAAGTCCTCTAATTTCACCAGTCCTTTTTTTTTTTTCTTTCAAGACTAAAAGTATTCACAACCCCAGAGACTCGAACTAGAATAATGAGAGGAAGTACTTTGGTAGGATTGGTCAGTGGACAATTTACTGACCCTCCTTCCACATGGGACATGGTCCTAGACTTGAGGACTGAGTAACCCAGATACGATGCTACCAGTTGACAAAGCTGCACTGAAAACTCAGGTCGGGGTGATGTTTGACTGCTGATGTTTCCCCAGTGGCCCTTTCCCAAGCAAAGTAGGCTGCAGCATGAGGAATCCGCTGCATTAGGACAGGTAAAGGTGCCGGATGAACGACAGCTGACAGAATAGGCAGTGAAGGGAGGTGGAGAAGAGAGGAGGAGAGCCTGTCTCCCCTCGTCTTGGCTTCCGCGCATCTGCCAGGACAGTGCCCTCTATTCTCCCTACTCTCAGGGTCACCATTGCTTTGCGTGATCAGCTCTTTATCGTCTCTCCGCTTCTCTTTCTTGTTCTTCATTTCTTCTCACCCCCTCTTCCTGTCCTCCTCTTCTTTGGTTTTCCTTTGGCTTCCAGATGTCCTTACGCAGATAGCTCAGCTCCACTTGGGACCCTTTGGATCTAGACCTTGAGAGCGTGTTAAAGATAGCTAAGGTGCAGATTTTTGCAAAGGGGTAAAGAAAGCAAAGCTGGGAAAAGCAGTTGGAAGGATTCTTCCAGATATTCTCTAGGAGGAAAGAGACCCACTCATCCCACCCCAGTATTTTGTTTTCATGTCAGCGGTGGCATTTGGTTCAATTTTGTTCTTCCACACTTGGCTTAGCAAATGAATTCTGACTCCAAACTGCCAGTTACAAGGGGTACAGGGTGTAGAATTTAAATTCCATATTTCTCAGGGCTTCTTCCCTCCCTGTGGCAGCCTGGAGGGTTTGTGCTAGCTGGAAGGTTCAGGGAAGTCCCCTGAGTGGCTTAGTGTCCAACTCCATGTTGTTTCTGGAACGTGGATGGCTCTTCTCTTTCCTGGACCACAGGATCTTGGCAGAGAGAGGGAAACCCCTCACCCAATCACCCAAAGTTCCATCCCAAAGGGTGTCCTGGTGGGTGCTGCTCAGAAGTTTGCTCTTCCAAGACAGCTGCTGGAGGAAGGGGACATTTTCCTCTTTGGAACAACCCCCCCTCTCCCATCTTGCCAATCTGGGGATATTATTGCTTCTTCATTCCTCTTTAAAGAATGCAATCCTCCCAAACAAGGGCAAGGCAGATTCTCAGTGCCCAGAGGGGAAGGTGGAAGAACATGAATATCTGGCCACCTTCTTAGAACAGTAATCAGAAGGAAACACAATGAGACTTAACATGATAACGACTTAATAAAATCACCTGCCGAAAGCCCAAGGTAAAGTTCGCCTTAAGACACTAATGGGAGATCTATTGCTGATTTTTAGAGATGACTTTTTCAGGGCTTTTATTTTTGCTAATACGGCTTGGGGGCATAAACCTAACCCTCCCCAGAGGCAGCTGAGAGGTTAGGGTTAGTCAGCATAAACCTAATCAAGCAGTTTCAAACAAATTACCAAAACCTGGCTGTGTTTTTCTCCAAGGCTATAGCTAATGATAGAAATGTTATGAACTTTAAGGACTAGCTTTATTTATGGGCAGGCGACACATTCAAAAAAGGCCTCCTCTTCGATTCATGAGCCTTTCAGCTCGCACTGTAGAAAGCACATCACATCTTTCCATGTAAAAGACTCTCTAGAAACATCTCTGCCTGGCAGAGTGTCTATGCTAGAGCAAGAAAATTTTTCAAGTCGTAAATATCATCACCAGTTTTCCCACATACCAAGAAGCCCCAGAAAATTTCCAGAAGATGGCATTAGTTCAAAAAGTATCAGCAGAGAGACCACACAGGGCCAGGATGACCAAGCTCCCCCCGCACATTTACTGGCTACCCAACTGGCAAGTCTCTGACTTCAGGAAGCATTTAATTTCATGAGACAAATTTTAAAATGGTCCCCAGAAAGTATGCAAAAGAATGCCTTTTTTGGGTCCCCCAACATAAAGCGAGAGTAGATACCTCTTCCGTGGGCTACTCTCACTCAAATTACTCACCACATATTATTTGAAGATCATTTTAATACAATCTGGCTTTCCAGCAAGCCCAAACACACCATCAAAACATAATTAATGCTCATTAGGTAATTGTTGGAGGAATGGGGAGATGGACAACAAGCACTATATACAATAAAACAAATTGTAGTGATTGCTACATGTCTTAGTTACTTTCTCGTTGCTGTGACTCAATACCCGCCACCCACAAACTTAGGAAAAGAAAGGTTCATTTTAGCTCACAGTCTCGAAGTTCACAGTCCATTCAGGGGCGGCCGGCAACCATCGAAGTACCTGGCAGAGAGAGAGATGGAGGCAGCTTCCCCGACAAACAGGAAGACAAGCTGAGGCTAGTTGAGACTAGTCCCCGCCTCCAGGAAGGCAGGTGCAGCTTATGTATCCTTTCAGGTCTCCGCCCTGTAACCAGCCCCTCCTACATCCAGGTGTGGCCACTACACACCGTTAATACTAACTTGAATGCAATCCACTCCTCCTGACCAGACCCCAATCCACCCACATCACATGGTTTCATTAAGATACATGAGACTTTGGGGGACACTCCAGATCCTACCCACAACACTACATGTGAATGGAAAAGAGTCTGCTAAAGGTACCACCCTGGTTTCACGAAAGAACGTTCAAAACAAGACTTGAAAAATAAGTAGAAATTTTCGGCTTGAGCTCAGCTGTCATGGTGAATGAGCACAGAGTGAGATCAGGAGACTGTAGGCAGCAAGGTGGGCTTGTAGTGGAGGGCGTCCTGGGAGAGGCAACTGGCAGATGGGTTAGGAGCCACCAGCTAATACCAATCTGAGAAGCTGTTTTTCTTCACTCCGGTTAGAGGGTGGGGCCTCCTGAGAGTTTTGTGAACAGGAAATTCACTTGATGGAAACAACAATCAGCAAGATATTCCCCGCAGGCAGTGAAGCTACATTCTCCAACATTTCCATTACACCGGAGTCTGTTGAAATCAGCTTATTCAAGGGTGAAATGTACAATCTTTAATTCATATCGTTCTCTCCAATAAATTAACCTTAATACTGTGTAGGGCACGGAAAGATTTTTGCAATCAGCCTTTGAGAGGGTGATGACTCCCAGATGCACAGCCTTGGGCATGAAGAGGTCATTGTTCTGGGATTTGTTAGTACGTTGGACACGATGAAGAAATGTACGTCTCTGCGGTTGAAGGTTCAGAGAAGCACGCGCTTGGCTTCCCAGGAAGGGTTTCACATGCGGCAGTGTGTAAGTCATTCCCAGCATTTGCTCACTCCTGAGACACGCAGCACCCCATCGGTCTACTCTCCACACAGATCGCTGTGTGTGCCCACTCTCGGACCATGAAAAGGGAAGACGAGTCATTTTGTAGCTTTCTTTCTGATATGTGGGTGAGAAAAAAGGAGGCTTCTCTCTGCATTGCTGATTTTCAACTGAGTAATCTCTACCATGGCCAATTCTCAGAGGTAACAGAAAAAAAATCACACAAGGACGCTTTTCCTCAGAAGAGTTGCCTTGTAGGTAGTCAGGATGTAAGTACAGACACATGCATACTTGTGTGTGCAAGCACACACACATGAACACACACTGAGTCATTCAGGCAACCTCTCGTGTTTCCCAGGCATTGTCTACATTCATCCCTTCGTGGTTGTTAGCAATCTTTGAGCTCAGAAAAACCTTACAGAAGCCTACAGAAGCAGCAATCTTATCTGTTCTTTAGCTATAGAAGAGGCAACCATGAAGAGCTAGTAGTAAAGCTTTGAGTTGATAGCCATGGGGCCTGAATTTGGGTCCTGGCGCTGCCATTTACTTGTACCTAGGCTGGAGCAAGTCAATCTGCCTGTCTGAGGATGGAGACAACGTGTATGTTAGGGTTTCACCAGGATCAAGTGAAAGAATGTGTACTGGTGTTCCTCATAACATAAACTTGGCTACTTTTTTGAGACATAAGATTCTGCAGCTTCCCAAAAGCTACGTTGCCACAAGTAAGTTGATCTCTGTCATCTGATCACTCCTTGATCACTGCTCTTGGAGTACAGAGAAAAGCATTTTCTCAAGAAGCAAGAGAAATTGATTAGAAGAACCAACATTCGTAGACTTTTTGAAACCCTTAAAACTTGAGCACAGAGTGACCCATTGAGACAAGTATTTTTTTTTTACTAGATGTGTTTCTATGAAACTATTTTCATTGCATGCCTTGTATTTTTTTCCATCTGTGATTTAAGAAATCCTTTACAACCAAGGGAAAGGTTTCTTTAACCCACAAGGCTGCACATTTTCTTGGCAAAGCCTTGGCTCCACTAAGAGTGTCAGTATCAGGGGTCAGGTCCAACCCCACCATTGACCAAAGCTGTAATTTCAGTCTAGAGTGATATCATCTCAGTGGTAGCTTCACCTCCATGACTCTGCTGATGTCAGGCTCTACCTGCATATAAACCACCACAACCTTCTGTACCAGTCTGAATCTGTCCCCCTAATTTCTGGAAAATCTGCAATCTACTTCCTCATAATTTTCTCTGCCTGGCCACTGCTGTGTTCCCATGACCCTCCTGCCTGGTTTTGCCCTATGACTCTGTTCCTTTACAAGGTCCGGTAGAAGGTCCCCTGCATTTGACACTTCCTCAGATTCCGGATACTTTCCTATAGATTTTAAAGGGCCAACATTAGGGCCACCTCATGGAGCCCATGACCTTCCACCAACATCTCAATTATCCCGGCCCTCTCTTCCTGCCACCTCAGATCCTACTCCCCTCCAACACAGCAAGCCTTTCACAGTAGCCTCTTCTACTTCAGCTCTGAACAGTCGGCCCACACACAGGCCTTTGGAAGTTGGTGAGACTTGTTAAGACATTTCTTCCGAAAAGACTATTGCATGGTCCTGGAAAAATAATTGTTGATAGATTGGTTGTGGTGAATTTGCCTAGTTCCCATGAGATTTGATCGCTGCTAAGCTCCCAGCCCTCGCTGTAGACCTCTCCTCCCTCCTCCCAACTCACTATAATCCAGGCTTCCTTTTTCTTATGTCCTTCAAAACTAAGCCCATTCCTACATCCAGGGTTTTGGCCTGGTTGTTCCAAGGCTTCACTGACTGGAACCTTCCCACCATCTATGTAGCGGTGCTGAAAGATCATGTAGAGGGGAGATGGTGGACCAGACCCTTTACCACCTGAAAGAGCTTATACATTATTCTATGGGTAGTAAGAAGACAATGAGGAGTTTTTGGTAGGAGAATGATTAATCTGATTACTTCTGATCATTTTGCTTAGTTGTTTGGGTACTAGGAATGAAGCTTAAGGCCTTTGCATTGAGCTACATTTCCAGCCCAATTTCTCACTTCATTGGTGTATATCTTCATCATTGTTGTCGTCGTCGTCTTCTTCTTTTTCTTCTTCTTCTCTCTCCTCATCCTCTTCTTTCTCCTCCTTCTCCTTCTTTTAATTTCAAGACTGGATCTCAACAAGTTACCCAGGTGATTACATTTTTAAAAAATCTTCACATTCTCTGGTTAGTGAAGAAAATATGGGGCAAAGGACAGACAAGCACGAACAGAAGAAGCTGAGGCTGGAGGCTGTCGGGTTAACAGCCCAGCCACAAAACACAACGACTTAACCAAAACAGAGGTAGAGAGAAATCACTAATTCACAAATAAAAATGATACAATTTCCTTGTTCATCCATCCATCCATTTGTTTATTCAGCACTCTGTTGAACATCAGAGAACAAAACAAATCCTTGCCCTGGTGGAATTTATATTGTAGTGGGCAGATGTCACTGGAACTGGGACTTTGAAAGAGCAGTAGCCTTTAAACAGATGGAGAGAAAAAGAGTTCCAGGTATGACAAGGGATTCAAACTAAGTTTCAAGAAAGCAGTCATTTAGGAAGTAACAGAGATGTACTGGCGAGCCCAGCAACGCGGCATAAGTGACTTCAGAAAGTTCGTAAGAAATTATTTTTTACTTTCCTTAAAGATAACAAAGTTATTGATAATTTTTAGGCAAAAAGACAACATGATCAAAGACTGCTTAAAAAAATGAAAGGAGTATTTTGCCAAATCATTACAAGCAAAGAATTAACAGGATTGGCTCATTAGACCTCAGAACCAAAAAGTAGAACATGCTAATCTTCAAATTAATGATCATTTTTATTTCACTGAACTAACATTTTTTTTTGCAAAATTCTCTTAAAACTAGGACTTCACACTAATTGAGTATTACAATCCAACAAAGTCAAGCTTAACACCAAAACTTTTCATGCATAAGTGCTTTTATGTTATAGCAATTCTTTCTCATTAATGCCTACCAGGCAAGCTTACAAGGGCTTCCTCTAATTAATAAAGAAAAAATTTCCCCAGAAGTAATGTGGCTTTCCTGAGATCTTTGCAAAGCTTAATGATAAAACACAGAGAGGAGTATATAGTTGGATTTGGCCTGCTACACATCCAGTTCCTTGTATGTCACATCACCCAGTCATTACAGCTACTAGTCCAGGCAGAGGACCCAACGCACAGCAAAAACACTTGTGGGTCTTCCTCTGAGGTTGTGCATTAAAATAGTGGCTAGGCCAATATCAATTTTCTGTTCTGAGATGAGAGCGTTTGCCCAGTGACGCTGTGAGATCAGTCCAGTTGACACATACATTCAGAGAACAAGATCTCGGGTAACTCCACAGGTCTAATCATCTGCTTTGCAAGTGGTTCTTTTTTCCCTGTGGCTGAATCCAAAGGCCTCTGGGAAGGAATCCTTGGCAGATTTCAGGACACTCTGATGTAAGATCTGACATTAAAGTGACAGTAATGTAAGAAAGAAAATAACCCTCAGGAAACAGCTGAAGGAGTGAGTCGCGACACAAAGGAAGAAGCAGAACAGAGAACAAATTCAGGTGTGTGTATTTACCCCAAAGCATGTCTGGGCTCTCCTGGCCCCACGTGCCTTCAGCCCACGTCAACTTCACCTCCACCAACGACCATGCAATCAGAAGAGGATGGAAAGGACTTTGGCTTTGTTTCTCCCGGTGTCCTTGGGAACAAGCCTCCCCGCAGCTTACAAAGAAGTTCTCACCTGAGGCCAAGAACAGAGACACAGCTTTCCTGAGCGCTGGCTGGGCCTCTGCCTATGGTCAGCCTGTCCTTGCGCACTCGGGAGTGGTGCTTCTTCAGCTGCCACACTTTCGATTTGTTTCTGAAAGAAGTCTGATTTCTGAGTTCAGGAGACAAAATCTAGAAAGGGAGAAGAAAAATATGAACACGAAGCTAAGTAAGAGAGAAAGAAGGAAATCCTCACCTCTAGCCATTGAACAGTTCCAAACCTTCAGAGGAAGTGGGAAGATGAGCCATCTCATCTGTGAAGTAGTGACAGGGGTCCTCTAATGTTACAAGAAACAAGCTACCTCCCAAAGAAATAGGCCATGGTTTTCATAGACTGAGTGGAGGGCTGCTGGAAAGATACAAATGGCTGCTTTTCCCTGCCTGGACAGACTATTCTTTCCAATGATTTTGGCAATTACTTGGTAAAATTGAATTAGTTCACTCTCTCCAGATTAATTTTATGTACAAATTGAACGAACATTTGACCTTTAACCGCATTTTCACTTTGCTCGTTGCTTTTCCAAAGTTCATGAGCATACACGCTTCGTTTCCTTTGTTTCACCCGGTGGGACAAATTAACGAGCTAATCCACCAATTTTGCTAATCCATTGGGTACAGATAAAGCAGATGTTACATAAAATATTTCCTAGGATTTTATTATTTTTAAAAAAGGCAAAACAAACAAGAAAACAAAAATCAAATGTCCCTCAAAGAAAGGGGAGAGTTGATGTGCCTGGAGTAATATATACCTTTGTCATTTTCCTTTGTCTTTTAAACCAACTACCTCATGGAAAATCCCACTGCATCCCTGAAATCTTTCAACGGGTTTAGTGGTTGTATAACGTTCATGCAGTAAGCTCTCAGAGCTAGAGTCTTTTACTCCCCCAAAAGATGTGGTCGGCCTGGCAAAACCTCAGAGTGCTGAAGTCTCACCAAACATTAATCCCAGTTCACGCAGCTTGTCACCTCTGATTTTGAAGAATTAAAATCAAAAAGAAGTATGTTGTTGTCTTTCCATCCGAGGAAGGAGCTGCATTTAAGAGTGGGCAAGTCAAGCGCTCTGCAGAAGAGAATCAGACACACTCAGTTACAGCCAGGGACCAAACAATTGATCGGAAAAACAACTACACTAGCGTCTTCTGCCCAAAAATTACCTTTAAAGATATGTATAGGTACAGTGAGGCTCAAAATAGTAAGGGCAACATTGAGCATCAGACTTTAAAAGAACAAAAGGAAATAACTTGAGTGTGGAGGAAAGCTTTGGTGAGGAAAATAAAACCAACTGTTCAAAGCACAGGGCTCTGCTTCTTAATGTAAATCGCAAATTGCTTGAGCCTGTGATCCAGCTGGGCCCCTGGTCTCAGGAGGAGTGCCACCCAGGCCTCGCCCTGAGTGAGAAAGTGTGTCTGGGAGGGGTGGGTAGAAAAGGAGCAGGAGTTTCACTTTTATTCTCCCTCTAGCTTGAATGAAATGGGACTCTGCCTCGTTTGAACGCATAGGGTTAAAAAAAAAGTGTGTGTTTTTGGCTGCAGCTGGAAACCATTAACAGCTCTGAGACCATCTCAGTAACTCAGTTAGAGCGTGGGTGGCCTGGCAGAGCTCCTGGATTCATGTGTGTAATCACAGACTCTTAGCACTGGGAGGGGCTTAGGTTCCACCCCCCACTCAGTGTAGAAACGCCCTCTCCGACTGCTCTGCTTGCGTGTACCCGCCGGCAGCCATTCACAACCGTGACGCACAGTTCCACGAGGCAGCCTATTTCTGCAAAGACATCAATTCCTGGAAAGTTATTGGCAAATACCTGCCCCTCTAAAAAGTTCGCCTCCTAAGTTCTAGCTCAGCTCTCTGGCATCACCGCACACAGCAGGCCTCCTTGTGAAGACAAATGTCACGTGCCTCCAAGATCTTCCTCTTCTATGGCTAAATGACGTGCCTGTACCAATCATCACTCCCGTTTAGTGGTCTCTTGTCCCATCCGAGCCTCCTCACTCCAGACTCTGCTCATATTTCAAAGTCCCTTCTGAAGAACGGAGCCCAGAATGGAAGGGCACACCAGTGAAGTGTCATCTAGGGGAGCTTTTCCTTGAGGAGTTTGTGAGGGGAAAATCTTTGCAAAGAAGATGCACTCACCCTTCCATAGACAGTGTCAGTCTAGGATGTCCTCTACCTTGTCTCCAGGTAAGCTTTCAGCTCCACAAGACCGGCCTGCTGGATAGGAATAGCCTGTGACAGCAGTAGGAAAGCCAGAGGAGAAGAAAAGAACAGATGAGCTTCTCTGGGGGCTTGGGAGGGGAGTTCCCAGCTCTTCCCAGCTCTCCGCCCAATGCTGGGGCATGTAAGGAAAGATGGCTCCCATAGTGACCAACATCGAGGCCAAGAGAATCCTGTAGGATCAACACAAAAGGTGACTTCCATTGTATCTCCCCCATCCACAGCCTTCCATTGCACCCAGCCTCCTGCACCTGGTTCGACCTGACGGATGCATGGCTTCTCACCAGGCTTAGGCAAGGACCCTTGGCCCAGCAGGTCGCCTTCTCCGAGTCATCTCTGTTTCCAAGGCCCTCGCTGCCATTCACCTTTCCTGGAACACTTTTCACTCCTCCAACAGGGTTGTCTGAGAATTTTCCCTGCCTGAACGAGCAACGGAAAGCATAAAAACCAGCACCTCCCTGCCACTGACTCAAGACTACATTTCAGGCCAGTGGAGGTGGATCTTTTCCCGAGTTCTTGACTTTAAGAAGTTAATCATCTAAATAAGCGCAGGAATTTGCTTTCTGTTTTTGCTTTCAGGAGGGCAAATGCGATGGCTGGTCATGGTTGTTCTTTTGGTCTTAAAAAAGACAACTTAGAGACAACTTTGCCCTCATCTTATGGAAGAAGACACGGTCAGCCCAGGCTCTGATTTCTAGAGATTAAGTTAATAGACACGTATGACCTACTGGAGATACTTCAAATAGAAACTGATACCACCAGGAATAATTTTAACCACATTTTGTATTCCCAGCTGTGCCTCAGATCAACTGCGACGTCAAAGCTGGAAAGATAATCAATCCTGAGTTCATTGTGAAGTGCCCGGCAGGATGCCAGGACCCTAAGTACCACGTTTATGGCACTGGTATCTATGCATCTTATTCCAGCGTATGTGGCGCTGCCGTGCACAGGTAGGTGGGTGGCTCTAAGCTACTTAATAACTAGCAATCAAGGTGTTGGCAGGGAGCCCCTGGCGCAAGGTTGCTGCATTTAGCAGATAAAAATATACAATTTTAACTGAGAATCCTGGACTGTGCTGGAAGCTTTAATTCTGAAGTGATGACCTAGAAGTCATGCATACTTCTGCATCTCCTTCAATGGCCCTGCTAGGAAAGACAAGTGATTAACATGTCCACCTTGGAGGGGAGGGAAAATACTACTCTTTCATAATCATGACAAAGACATGAAAGTTCTTCATGTGTAGTATTTTTTCCCCATAGCTATATATGCTGGACAGAGGAATCACAAGGATGTGGTCAAGGAATGCCCAGAAAAAAGAAATTACAGCTATGATGACTTAGTTTTTTATCATTGTGACTCAACACCCAACATCCATTACTTTAGGGAGGAAGGATTTATTTTAGCTTATACTTTCAGAAAGTCAAAGTCCACTCACAGGTGGGCGGCTAGAAAATGGTGGAATCACATGGTGGGGCCACAGCTACGGCCAGAGCCAAAGCCAGTGCTCCAGCAGACAGAGATCCTCACAGCAGCATGGCAGGACTGAGACAAGACTGGGAGGAAGGGCAGAACCAGCCCACGCGCCTCCATGTCAAGCCCCAAACATCTGCCCCTTCCAGCCAGGCCCCACCTCCCAACACTACACAGTACGCACAGGCACATGAGGCTTTTGGGGGATCCAAATCACAACAATGACCATCTGGAAACAAAGGGGATAAGACAAAGTGAGGAGGAAGGAGATGGGCACCACTTGGCCAGTTGTTGGTCTGGGGTCCGGGAAGGCAGGGTCACCATCTAAGCGGGAAGAGGCTAATATGACCTTCACAGCATCCTCAGTCCTCTTTTTCTTCTCAAGTTTGGAGTCAAAACACAAGGAAACACATGATTCCTTAGGATCTTTGGTGAAAAGCCTAATGTGTGTGAGCCAACCACTCCGCCCACATTTTCTTATTTAGTCTTCCTAGAAATTCCCCAGTGTGGTATCTTCTGCTGAAATGTGAATCTTAAAGATGAGAAGCTAGATGAGATAACTCTCCTAAAGTCACCCGGTTAATAAGTATCAAGATGGGGCGTCAAGCCCAAGTCCAGCTGGCTGCAGAGCCCACGCTCCTGACGGCCGCCAGCACAGCTTCGGTTGCAGTGCCCGAGCCAGGGCTCAGCTCCTGGGTGCCGGATGAAGCCTCGGGTACCGCTGTTCCTTTTCTCAATTTGCACATAAGCCAGTTGGTTGTTTAGTCACGCCTGTGCCTGAGAGAGAGGAAATGACGTAAAACTCTCTCCCTTCCAGGTGGCTAATTAGCAGACTCATGGAAAGTTGGGGAGAAAACTGCACACACAGTAAAGTTTAAGAATCACTAGCAGATTTGTTAAGCAGGTTTGTCTCTTCCCCAACGTTGTAGAAGAATCAGTTGGTTTTTTCAAAGGGAAAAAGCCTACGAAACCTCTAATTGGAGAGTAGCATATTAAAGAAAACGATTCCAAACTGATTCTTAACTCCAGACTATGGAATAAAAAATAGTTTGCCTTAATCTTGACATCAGTGGCACGCAAAAACCCAAGAGCACACACACAGACACATGCACAAGTGCTCTGGTGCCTACCACCCACAACTATTTGCACGGCACACATGCCAACACCATGCTTGCACTTATGTGTGTCTCCTGCACACACTGATCACAGTAGTGCCTGCTCACTCACACATCGTCACACACATGTTCGCGTCCATGCAGCCCACCATCAACAGTCCCTTCTGAAGAGACATTTCAGCATCTGTGCGGACAGTGACAGTTGCTGCAGAGGCAGAGCCTGCCCTATAGAAGGTTGCCTGTATTTTTCCAGCTGTGGTCCTGGGTGGATGACGTCATGTTTCCTCTGGCTCTCTCCTGCCCTTTCACATGTCTTAGGCAGAGCAGAGCCAAGAGAGTAGATTTGACCTCACTGAAGATGCTGTCAAAAGAACAAGAAACCCTCTGCCTGGTGGTTCTCTCCTAGCTTTATCTCAGCACTACGAAGCTACACTTAGCAGAAGAGGAACTTAGGCATAGGGAAGGTCATTAAATTGCTAGTTACATATTGAAGATTAGAGCTCCTGTCCCCTGACTTCTAGCCCAGAGCCCAGATGACACATTTACACAAAAACGGGAAGGCCCAGGGCCACTTTAGTGTACTACAGCCTGGAAGTAGGTGTAGACTTTACAGGAGAGCTGGACATAGTTTCGTGATGAATGGGAATACATCTCTGAAGCTAAATAAAAATGGGGCGGGGGGGGGGGTCATTCACAGGACAAGGACTGTGCAATCCCAGCATACGGGGTGCAGGAAGTGCAGGAAGCTGGTGGGAGCTGGGTTGCATATGGATAAGGATGGAGGTGAATGCATCAAAAACAACACTGGCTGCTTGAGCAACTGGATGCCATTGTCGCTTCTTGGACTGATGGCCAAGAGAGTAGAGAAACTATTTGGAGAGAGGATTCCCTATCCATGGGGAGGATGAATAGAAGTTTTAATGGAAAAATGGAACTTTCAGAGGCTATTAGCTTTGTTTTTCATGAACAATGCAAGCTGGTTTCCAGAGGCTGGATACAATACACACAGAGAGCAAAGTGTACTCAGGCCCTACAGTCCCTGCAAGACTCCCTCACACGTAGAACTGGCAGATAGGACAGAGAAGAGTGTGGGAGTGTGGCCCAGAAAATCAGGCAAAGTTTGAAGAAAAGGATTCACAGTGACATACTACATCACACTCAGATATCTTACAAGCCGTCTCTTTGGTTCCTTCAAAGGGACTTTGGGACATATCTGAGGCATCACAGTTTGGCTCAAGCCTTATCCTCAGCTGACCCCTGTGTTAAAAGGGAGGCCAAGTGCTGGGACGAAGAGAGATTTCTCTGAGAGGCAGCAATGAATGGGATGTCTCCTTGCAGAGAACTCTTCCTGCTGATTTCTGGCCAGATGCCACCCTGAGAACAGCAGCCCTTCAAAATCTGGCCCAGTGGCTTCCTGTCCCTTCTCTATAAGCCAAAGAGCTGACCTTACCTTACCTCAGATCCTGGGTACCAGGACCAGGAAGGAAACAAACACCAAGTTCATGCAGAGAGGCATGCGGAGCACTTGAGGAACACGAAGTCATGGGGACATCTTCAGCGGAGAAGGACATACATGAGGTCACATCCACAGAGTTTCCATGCCTTTCAGCCATCAACTGCTCTCAGGTGAAAGCACAGCCTCTCTCCCTTCTCCTCCTGCGCATCCCCTATATAGGTTGAGTTCACCTGCTGGGAAATGTAGGCTCCACCCATGAGATAACTGATGGCACTCTGTCCCAGCAGGAAAATCTCATGAGAATGCAACAGCGATTCAGCTATACTCTCCTGGAGTCTGGTCCTTGGTCTTGCATAACATCATGAAGGTGGCACAGCTCTGGGCTTGGGCCCTTAAGCCCAAGTATGAGTCCACAGGTCCTTGAGGAGTAGTCCACGGACAACAGAATATGAACCGAAAGGCAGAATACTTTCTCTAGGGGAAAAGCAAAGGGGAGATGTTGTTTCTTTTTCCCCATTAATTACATGTAAAGAGAGAATAGGGTTTTTTTTAGAAATATAAAATTTTTACTTCTTTAGTCACTGTTGGTAAATATTTAACAACCAGATGTCCAGAAGGGCAGATTTGCCAATTTCCATGTATAAATCATGGAGCTACCAACATGAAGTCAACCAGCCTTCTGAAACCTGTGGACCACGAACAGGCCTTCTTCCATGCGAGGAGAAAGCACTGTCCTTCCGCTATGAAAATTTCCCATTTAGTTGAGAGACAACATTAGTTTGAGAAACTTTTTAGGAGTCATCATACAAGACAGAACAAGATCAGAGGCTATGTTGTGAGGAAAAGATGCCCTGGGCTGGGGTAGCAGAGTAGCACCAGCAGCTCTGCAGGTAGGGTCGGAGGTGCTGGAACAGGTGCACCATGAAAGCTGTGCAGGCCCAAACAGACAGACAAGGAACCAGGCTCCAGAGGACCCAGCAGGGTGATCCCTGTGAGTGGGAGGTTGTGGTTTGCCAGGCCAGCCGAGCCCCCCAACTGCTGGTGAAGAGGAGGGTAACTAACTGTGGAAAAAGAGGTGTCAATGGAGGGTCCAGGCAGTGAGAAGCATTGGCATGGGAGTTCCTGTACTCTTGAACCCCGAGAGTCACCATGACCAAGAGGCCAAGCTCAGGACTGGACATCAGGTGGATCCGGCTTCAATTCCCTCTTGTAACACACAAGTTACAACATCTGGAGGGGGTCCCTCAGAGGAACAACTTGTTCCTATGGAATGGGACATTGTCATTCTCTCCATTCCACATCTCAGAGGTGGGGAGGGAGCTTCGTGTGGGAGATGATTTCACAGCAATTAGCGTTTCACACGTCTAGTATGATTATTACTTTCTTTCCTTCTGGGCCATTGGGAAGCAGAGTGTTGAAAGTTGTTGGCTCTCCACAAGGTGCAGCAAATGGCAGTTCTCATTCCTAGAGAGAGGAAAGCAAGGATGTTGATGAGGGGACATCTGTACACTTTTTTATTGCTCTTGCCATAAATTACACATGCTCAAAAGAACTGTGTCAAGGAAATAACAACGGGAAAGTGCTATGTAGGAACCAGAACCGACCCCTGGTCTAACACAGAAAGAAAAGACACGCTAAGTCAGGGTTTAAAATCTGCCAAGATTCCCAGTGATTAAAAAATAAATAAATAAAAAACAATTTTCAGTCTTTTAGAGATTCTTTTCTTTTTCTTTTTCCTTTTCTTGTTTCTTTTTGTTGCGCTGGGTATTGAAGCCGAGGCTTCACACATTCCAGGCAAGGGTTCTATCACTTAGCTCCATCCCTTATCCTGGGGACCCTTCTTAATGTGTTTAATTTGGCTATATATTTTCCACCTCCGGCCCAAAATAAAACAATTTATGTGCAGTGATTCCGTACTAACCTTTGAAACGACCGATTAATTCTGTGATGTCACAAAGCCAAATTGTCAGAAATTTTTTTTTACGTAAAGAACCAGCAGGTTCATTCTGCAAGTTAGCTATAGTGACTTGGCACTGCACTGAACACCCGCACGCAGGTGTTAGCCTAGAATGCGGACTTCAATTCCTTCCGGGAGGTAACCGGAAGTGGTAGAGCTGGATCACGTGGCAGTTCTAGTTTTAGCTTTTTGAGAATCAGCTTAGATGCCCATAGGTCAATGAATGGATAAAGGGAATGTAGTTTATATACACAACGGAGTTTCATTCAGTCATAAAGAAGAACAAAATCATGTCACCTACAGGAAAATAGAACTGGAGATCATAAATTTAAGCCAAATAGGTCAGACTCAAAAATGGCAAGTCTGACACTTGTTTTCTTTCATGTGCAGAATGTAGAGGAAATAAAAGATGATAATAAAGTACAAGGGGGACCGGGAAGAACAGGGAAGTGGAAGGGGTAGGAAGAAAGAGAAGGCACTAGGGAAGGTAGATACAATCAAAGCACACTATAGGTAGGAAAGGAAACGTCACAAAGAAGCTTGTTACTTTGTACAATTAATTGGAGGAGGAGGAGGAGCTAAAAAGGAGAAAGAGAAGAAACAAATATAAAACAGTGGGAAGCCAGGAATGCATGCTTGTAACTCCCGCTACTCAGGGACACAGGCAGGAGGATGTCCAGCGCAGGAGCCCAAGGCCAGCAGAAGCAACACAGTGAGAACTTCCCTAAAATAGGTCCGGGGATGGGGGGGAGCTGCAGGGCGTGAGAAAGTCAGGGACATAGAAGGGCGGGGCTTGGCGGCAAAGGGAAATTCCTTACTGGCGGAACAATCAGGTCCTGTAAGAAGAAAAAGGACCTTTGACCTCGGAGGCCAGGTGCCAGGCTGGGCAATGGTGGCATCATCCTTGGGGGCTGGGCTGCAGGTCTAGGTGATCTTTCTCTTCCCCTCACAGCTGCCATAGGTCAAGATAAGGATGGAGGCTCGTTTGACAATCTGTCAACCTCAAACAATGTTTCTGTACTGTCTTCAAAAATGTTCTCTTTTTGCAGTGGTGTGCTCAATAATTCCGGAGGGAAAATACTTGTCCGGAAAGTGGCGGGGCAGTCCGGTTACAAAGGGAGTTACTCCAATGGCGTCCAGTCGCTGTCGCTGCCACGATGGAGGGAGTCCTTCATTATATCAGGTACAGTGGGCTCCTGGGGCAATACTGCCCGCACAAGCCCTTGAGTGATGAAATACGTTCTTTCCAGTGTGCTGTTAATTTCTGTTCACGTCTCTTCTCATTTCATAAAAATCAAAAGCATTGATTCTTTGGGCCATTAGGATCATGGAACAGGGTATAATTCCATGGTAAATCTCTCTGCAAAATCAAATCTGGAAGTAGCAAAAGTTCCAGTTGCTCACTTTAAACACATTGCAGCTGTCTATGTGCCCAATCAAACTTTTAATGAAATGAATTACATTTAATAACTTGGGTTTCTACTGAGACCTTTAGCCACCCCAAATGTACCCATGTTCCCCATTTCCAGAACATTATCCTTTGAGATTTCTGGTAAGTGAATATAAATAAATGAAGGAGTATGACTAGAAGTGAACTGAACCACAAACATATTTTAAGTTTTTTAAGATTTTGTTTCATAAATTATGTCTCAACCAGTTCTATCAACCTCCAGAGGATTTCTGTAGATTGTCATTTTCAGTCTTTCTCCCCCTCTTTCAAACAGATAGTGTCAATAATCTAACGACAGAATGATAATAGATATCCCAGTGAAAAGATCGCCAGGTAGTTTTGTACTATCTTGACTTGCATTCTCACCTTTTTCTTTTTCATTTCCCTAGCCCAACCTGCTATTTTGAAAATGTTTGCGTTTACAGTAAATCTGTTATTTTAAACATGATTAAGTTTACAGAAAAATTAAAATACTACAGTGAACACTTGTGTCCCTTTTACCTAATTGCTAATATTTTGCCATTATTTTCCCCTGCCTGTCCACCCCTACTGTGTTCTGAACTATGTGTAAGTAAGCTGTAGACTTCACAGCATTTTAAATATGGGAGCACACATCTTGTAGAAGCTCAAATATCTTCCTAAGCAACAACAGCCGATACCACAGCTAAAAATTAACAGTACCGTAATATTGTTCAATAAAGATTAGAAGAGTTGAGGCAGGAGGATCTCAAGTTTGAGTCCCAGCAGGGCAACTTAGATGACACCCTGTCTCAAAGTAAAAAATGGATGGTGGGGGATCTGGGAAGGTATAAGTAGGCCCCAGGACCACATGCACACATGCGCACATGTGCGCATACACACACACACCCACACATCAATGATTGCCAACATAGTCTTTATAGTAATCGCATCTTTTTCTCATGATCTTTCCAAAGATCATGCCTTGTACTTAGCTGTCATGTCTAACTTTAGTGTCTTTTAACCTGTCTCAAAAAATAAAATAAATCTGATAATTTGAGTGCTTTACCATATCTCTCAAAGGCAAGGATATGTAAATTACTTATTAAGTAATATGTAATATGAGTTTTTGTGGCACTTAGGATTGAAACAAAAGCTTGGCAGTGAGCTACATCCCCAGATTCTTTTTGTTTTTATTTTTATTTTTTACTTTGAAGCTGGGTCTCTTTAAGGCATGAAGTTGTTCAGGCAAGGCTCAAATTTCAGATCCTCCTGACTCGGCCTCCCAGAGCACACCACCATGGCTGGTTTAGGGTGATACTTTAAAGTAGCCTTGAGTAACTTGTTCCCCAGTAAATTTCACTGAGCAGTTCTAACAGCCATTGAACACCCTTACAGTATCTAGAGTTCCATACCTGCAGTGATCCCTCATGACAGACCGGCTGGTCCTGGACACTGGTGGATGCCAAAACCTGCAAGATACTCAGGTCTTTCATGTAAAATGGCATAGCATGTGCACATAACCCTCATAATCCCCTTCTACACTCTGGATTACCTGCAATATCTGGAAAAGCTATGTAGACAGGGCCTCAACATATTGTTCAGGAAATGACAACCAAAAAAGCACACCCATCACAACAGCCATGATTCTCCCAAATATTTTCAGTCTGAAGTTAGTCAAATCCACAGGTTTGAAGCTTGTAAAAATAGAAGACCAATCCTATTTTTCCTAATTATCTCATCCAATCACATTTAGGATCTAGGATTCTTAGGTAAAGAGGCATTTTCTTTCCCCATTCTGCACCATTTTTTGTTTAATGTGGTCTATGAACTCATAGGTTGTTTTGAAAAATGTATTATTATCCATTATCAGCACTATCCTTGTTGGTGCTCAGATATCTTCCGGGATAGGCTGGCGGGAGCCAACCTGACAGGTCCATGATCATGTCCAAGCAGGACACAGTGTCCTATGCTCACCTTGAACTTCTGCTGTTTGGAAACTGAACCTCCCATTTTCTCTAGGGAGTTTCCATGGAATTTTGAATGATATTCTAAGCAAAACTTCCTGGCCTCCAGGCAAGACCAGATGTCACAGGATACTCTGAGGAATACACCTAAGGAAAGCAGGAAAAAGAAATATCTCACAACACAGTAGGTCTTTCAGCCTGGGTGGTTCTCTGGAACCACTAGGCATCATGCCCCAAATCCCTCCTCTCCTTCCCCCATCACAGTGAAGCAGACCTTTAAGAATTCTTCTTAAATTGAGCAATCACTCTTTCCTCTGCCCACCAAATGCCACACACCTACGGCTCAAATTAGACTGGTCCTTTGACAGACAGTGCAAGGGCATCAGCCACAGCACCACAAGGCTTTGCCTCGTAACAAAGAAGTTGAAACAGAGGCTCTATGGAGATGTTAGTGTCTAGAATTCAAATAGATTGAGAAAATACCTCACTGTCACACAGCTGCTCACCAAATAACTCCCGGCTGCAACCTTAAGGGCTCAGCGTGCGATCCAAGAATCCCACCAGAGATTTAAAGAGAAAAATTAATTCCATGAAATGGACATGGTTTAGGTTTTTAAAATGAAAATCAGCCTGCTGAGATGACTCCCTGGAAATCTCCCCTCCCTTGTCCCCTCAGTCCTGATCTTGACAACTAGCTGAACGATCACAAAGGCTTGTTCCTCTGCCATAACTAGGAGCCCTTTCCCGACTGAGTGAGTTGGGAAGCACACTGCCACATCAGGCCTCAGCCAAAGAACACTCCCTCGTGCCTAGGGTCACAACGAGCGAGTGTCACGGGATCACGTCACGATCCCCTTCTGAAGGCTCGGATGCCTCTGTGATCTTTCTCGAGGTCTTTATTTCTAATTTTTATAGGCTGCAGGGTTCCTTTCATTAACCTGAGTAGCAGGGACCAGGCTAAGAGAAGGAAGGTGCCTTATTGGTCAGCATGATCTTCGAACAGTACAGGGACCCCCCAAGGGGACAGTGAGGATTCCAGTTTCAGAAAGTGGAGCTCAGGCTCCTTTTTTCCCTCAGAGAAAAAACAAAAAGAACTATTAGTTTTAGTTGTGAGGAGAATTCTAAGTGGAGGGAGGAGATGCTTCTGTCCCACTTTCTGGAAAATGTGACCCGCAGCCATGGAGCCCTCAGGAAACAGCTCCCATCGCTGTCTGTCTGTCTGGAGCAGGCCTGGACACGGCCGAGGACTTGGAAATGCCCAGTTCTGTCTCCTAAGCAATTTTAACAAGCTGGAGTAGCTAACACCAATAAGACCAAATGTTTTGCCTTTGACTGACATTTATTTATAGGTAATACTAGAATAAATTTCTGTCTCTATTGATACATGGAGTTCCAAAACCTTCTCTATTTCTTTGTCAGAATGCTACAATAGGTGTAGATGATACAGTAGATAACCTGTGAACCTATCATAAAGCAAATATCATTTCATGGTAACCTGTGGACCTATCATAAGGCAACTATCATTTCATGTTTTCTGAATGAAATAAATGACAATGTTGGTCAATGTGGCAGCTAATTAAAGGCAAAGTAGAAAGAGAAACCTAGCTTTTCTTACTCCTAGTCCCAGACCCTTCCTTGTCCCCTCCAATCCCTTGTGCCCCCAGGGATCGTGCCCTGGACCGTGGGCTACACTTCCTCCTCAGCAGGCTCTCCATCAGCACCCTCCCTAGTTCTCCCACAAGCCCATCCTTTCAAAGTATTCCCCCAGGTGGAGAGCAGAGATGCTTCCATGATCCCACATAAACACTGGGTAACTGGTGACAAGCCCTGTAAGCGGACCGGAAGTAGAAGAGAGGCCTGGGCATTAAGGAGTTCCTTCCTTCAAGCACTGCTTCATGAGCCCCTATGACAAGCCCAAGGTTGCTCGAGGCTCTGGCAACTGAGCAGCTACCAGGCTAAACACACCTGGTCTCTGGGGAGCCTGCTACATTCCCCGGCACTTGCCCTCTAATTACAGAAAGAGGGGCCAACTGTGGAATTTTAGGCATGTCTTCATGGTCAGATGTTGCAGGCAACAGCCTTCTCAAACACATTTTTTGGGGGTTTTGGTTTTGTTTTAGAGAGAGGTTCTTGCTCTGTAGTCCAGGCTGGTCCTGAATTCATTATGTAGGCCAGGCTGGCCTTGAGCTCACAGCAATCCTCCTGCCTCAGTGTCCCAAATGCTAGGATTACAGGCATGCCCCACCGCTCCTGGCCCAGGTAGTGCTGAGGAATCGAACCCAGGGCCTTGCACTTGCCAGGCAAGTGCTCTAAGCCCTGGGCTATCCTCCAGCCTTTCTTTGTTAGACATTACCATTCCCCCTCCTTGCCTGGCATCTAAGTCCCTCCCAGGTTGGGCAATGGGTGGTTATTTTCAAAACTGATTTAGCTGCACTTACTTCCAGGTTTCTGTACAATTCGGGATTTAGGTGGATCCTGCAAGGTGTGTGGAAGGGAAAGGTAGCCACTGTCACACGATCCTAGTGCTCTGTCACCAGAGGGGTCCGACACTTTGGCTTGCCAAGGCCACTTGGAGCAAAGAGCTCACTATATCTAATATAGGGAGTGTCTATATGTGACAAAACTTTTTATATTTTTATTATAATATTACAATAAAAATACCACAACTAGCCCAAGTCTAAAAACTGAGTAAGAAAGTCACATCTCTGCTTACTCACCGTAAATGCATCTTCACAAGCACACACACTTGTAAGTAGGCTGAAATGCTACTACCAGTCACAGCTGAGTTTCACCCTCCAAGTTGTGCAGCACATGTTAGGTGTGACACGTGTGGGTTTTGATCTCACTGCTTGTGCACAGTGGGCACTGAAGGCCGACTTCACACTGCTTTACCCTCCCCCTCCACAGCGTCCACAGGCTACCTACACACTCTGCATTTAAACACTGCACCCACGCATGAACAATCGAGCTAAGAATCGCATCAGAAGGTTAAAAGTTCATGACCTTGTGGGGCCACATTGCCAGCTGTCCACATCCACGTGTGACTTAAGGGCTGAGGGTCGGTCAAGCTTGTAGGAACATTTCACATTCAGCTACTGTTGCAATTAAACATGCAAAGTCCCGTGTATGATAACCTTAGCTTACATGTTACATCTTCAGGAGTGAAAGGAAGTCTGCTAATGCTGAATACTCAGTCAGGGAGATTTTTTTATGGCTTTCATTTGAGTATTAATAAAACATAGGTTCTCCAGGGAAACGAAGTGTCACTTGGCTTTCTCATAGTAATCAACAACTCCATGCCGGGGAGACTGATTTTATTGAACTCAAGAGAGAAACTGGAAGGAGGGAATGAACTTATCAGTACAGAACCATCTAAAAGATTCAGCTCTAGAAATAAATCTATTTCTCTCTCCTCTCTCTCTCTCTCTCTCTCTCTCTCTCTCTCTCTCTCTCTGTCTCTCTCTCTCTCTTTCTCTCTTTTTCCCCCTGCAGAAAGTAAACCCAAAAAGGATGTGACCTACCCATCATCTCTTACATATTCATCAGCCAGGACTCCAGCTGCCAAAGCAGGCAAGTGTTTGTGTGTGATCTGATGCAAAGTTTCTGAGGTGGTAAACACACAAAATTGTGTTGTAAGAGTTGGTGTAGAAATTAGCATCTTAACCAGTCAAGCCCCACTGACTGGTGATATTTTAACCTATGCTGGGGACATGGCACAGAATCAGTAGGATCTGACAGCTACGCCAGAAGGGTGAAGGCTTTTTTTCCCACCCTTTGAAATTGTCTCTGCATTCGGGTCATTTTCATTCAGAATGACTGTTACCTCGAATTTTACTGTACTGTTACTTTACAAGGTGACAGGACATTCTGTCTAGAACTGGAAAAAGGCTGGATCCACTTAGATAGGAAACGAAGAGGCTCCAAGAGAACAACCGACTTCCGCGGTCACGTCGAGCAGCGGAACCGAGTCCCGCAGGCCCAGACCCAGGGTGTGTGGGGTTGTGCCACCCGACTCCCATGTGAGCCACCGAAGGGGCGTAGTAGACTTCATGTGCAGAGACATTATCTTTCCAGGTTTCTGTGGTAAATCGAGAACTGTGCACACATTCTCGACTCTTGGAGGGTCTCTTGAGCTGATTTCCCAAGGGATTTGGCATCTGCTTCCAGAAAATTAACTGGGCCAGCTGACGGGTGTAAGGCGTGGTGCACACTGGTGAAGCATAGCACCTGGAAGTGGCATTTATTGAGTGCTTGCTGTATGCCAGGCGCTGTCACAAGTACAGTCCCCTCAGGCTACCATCAGGAGAACTATTCTAGCCCTAACGCACAGTGTGGAGAAAACAAGGCGCAGAGAGGCTAGGTGACTTCCCTTTGCCACAGGGCTGGAGAATTAAACCTCAGAACTCGTCTCTCAGTCCCTATCCTGGACTGTCTTCTGCTAATAACCAAGCAGGAACAGTCCAACTTGACGAGCCTTCACATACAAAGAGGAGGGGTTTGTTTTTTCCTTTAGGTATTGCCTCATCTTTATCCTTAATGATTTTCTTTTCTTTGTTTTTTTTAATTCTTTTTTTTTCTTTTTTGTTCGTTCGTTTGTTTGTTTTGAGACAGGGTCTCGCTCGGTAGCCCAGGCTGGTCCTGAACTCACTGGTGTAGCCCAGGCTGGCCTTAGACTCAGGACAATCCTCCTTCCTCAGCCTCCCGAGTGCTGGAATTACAAGCGTGTGCCAACATGCCCTGTTTTATGTGGGAAATTGAACTCAAGGCCTTGCGCTCGCAAGTCAAATGCTTTAACTGCTGTGCCATTTCTTCAGGCCCCTCTTAATGACTTTTTAATTAATGCAAGGATCCAGATGGGTTTGTCTCGTTGAAAAGATACAGGTGTCCCCACAAGCTGGTCCTGGGGGGACGGTGCTTGCTGACCATTTATGAAATGTCATTTGTCCTCTTCTGGTGTAGACACAGGACAGAAGAGTAGGTGGCAGAGACCTCCTTACGTGGCCGAAGTCTGTGTTGTTGCATCATCTCCAGTGGCCTCTGCCTGTGTAGTGATTTCTGCGTGGGTGACCTGTGTGGGTAAGGGGAAAGAGGACAGGGCTCAGTTTTATACTACAGCCTTTCATGTGAGCCTCCCTACCCTTTCTCCTATCCCTGGACCCAGCAGCCCCTCAGAACTTCAGGCCCCTGAGGCCTCACAGCACGGGCTTGGGGCAAGGCAGCTTTCTCTCCCTCTCTCATTCACCTTTGGTGGCTGAGAGATGTGGGTGGGGGCCCACCAGCAGCCTCCCTCCTCTTCTCCGAGGGCAGAGAGTCCCCACATTCAAACAAACTCTCCAACTTCAAGGACCACACATATCAAGCATCTTTTTTTTTAACCTGAAGAACAGCAATTCTAGACTCTCAGAATATACCCCAAAAGTCTGCAAGTTGTGTGTATGATCCCAGCCTATGGAAGATCAGCAGGAGATGAGGGCCACTGCCTATTGTCCCCTGCAGGCCCCCGAGTCTTGCTGAATGACTCTCTTGTGGCGCCTTCACCTGGCCTGAGAAGGACAAGCATACAGGAAGGGACAGAGCATTCTCTCACCCTGAGCCCTGCGCTCCCCACAGCATGGCTGCGGGTCCTTCCCTCTAGTCCTTTCCTTCTGCTCTCTGGCCTGGGGAGCTGTGCAGTTGGTGACTGCAGACACGGTCTCATCCGTGGGACCCTCAGCGACTGCTCTTCTCCTTAGAAGGAAACTCAGGTCCTCTGGCTTCAGATTGCAACCAGAATCTGGACAACAGGAAGAGGCCATGTGACCTCCTGCGACCTTAGCTATCTGTCCAGCGCTTTGTCGGTGCCAGGTGCCTCCACTGAGATGACCCTCCGGCGGTACCCGTGTCCTCCCCTTCTCCAGATAGGGACTCTGACCTTAAGGAGGTTCAGCAACTGTCCTGAACAGGACTCAGCAGCCTTTGATTGTATCACCATGACGCAGATAAGGTTGTGGGGAAGAGGATGGAAGGGACGGAAGCCACAGCCAAGGGATGTGTGAGATTATAAAGCTCGTTTGGTTTCTGGAAGATGGTGCTTCCAAATCTTCTTCTCTCCCTACCAGGCCCCATGGCCAAAGTCGGTACCATCCTCTCCCAACAAGTATTTGCCCCCTCTGCCCATCTTACTGACATCCAGGGAGAGTATGGGTGGGAGTATGGGTGTTTTTTTTTTAATTGCTACTATTTAAACTCATAAATTAGCAAAAGCCATAAGACACAAGCATTGCTGATGTCTCCCCTTGCCTTTGCGGTGCTGGCCCGTCATCCTTGACTTTAATTTTAAGACTCACAAGTCTCTAAGCTGCCCAGGCTGGGCTAGAGCTTGCGATCCACTCCTCTCAGCCTCCCAGAATGCTGGGATTACGGGCCTGGGCCATCAGGCCAGGGTCACTCACTTGTCTCAATCTCCTGCAATAGAATTGCTAGGAATCACTAGCACCTCCTACTACTAAATCACCCATGATTGTCGGAGTCAGAAAAATGACATTCGCATGTCATGTATTCATTCACCGCCTGAGCAACCGTGCTGGGCCAGACCCTGGGCTACGCGACAAGCATTCATTACAACATAAATGGGACTGGGGATCTCACCCAGCTTCAGGAATAGAGGGACTGCCATCACACGCCCACCATGGAGTGGACCTTCACCGGTTCAAACAAAAACCTCCCGTGAGAACAGTAAAAGCATAGCTGCTTTTCCTCCAGGGATTAAATTCTTTCAGAAACCGGGTGAAGCAGAAATGATGGGGACTGTTCAGGTCTCGGCCTGCCTGCGTGAAATGCTTCCTGGTCCCTCCAAGAATGTGAGCTAGCAGGTAAATCCAGTTAGAATGACCCCCAAAGCATAGCAGCCTTCCTCGGAGGAAATCATCACCTGAAAAATAGACAGCCCCTGCCTTTGCTTTGTGCAGCTCACACTCGGTAGAGACATGACCTTAGATTTAAGCGCTGGTCCCAGGCAGCTGGCAACCATTAAGCGGGCAGTTGGCATTTGGCTAGAGCCCGTATCCAAATTGGAATTAAATAAAAACGGGTGAGTGGTAAATGTTTATTTGTAGAAATTTACGCCCCACCACCCACCCACCCACCCAAAATTGGGGAGGCTCATTCCTGGTACCACCGCAAGAGAAGAGAAAATAAATCTTTAGTAGAGACTGTGGAGCCGGAGTGCCAGGACACTCCCTCCTACCTGCTCTTAGCTGAGCTCTCAAGCCTGGCCCTGGGAAGAAGCCAGGCCAAGGTTTATTACCACAAGTCTTTCCAGGCACCTCCTGCCTGGCTCTACCCACCAAAGCCCCTCCCTGGTTCCTCTTCCATGGGAGCAAAAAAGAGTGTGAATTTGGAATCAAATCCACGTGAATCCAGTTCTTGGCTTTACTACCTCTTTTCTGTTTGACCTTCAACTCGTTTCCTGACCTCTTGGAAGACCTGTTCCCTTATCTCCAACGTAGGAATACCTGAATCAACTTCCAGGACTGTGATCACGTGAAATGGGAATGGTATGCAAGAAGTGCCTGCAGTAGTAGCTGCTCAAGGAACAGATTTCCTGCCCTCCCACACAAGCCCGAGGCGAAGGAGCGAGTCAGAGATGAGAAGACCCCAATCCTCCCTCACTCTGGCCCCCAGGCATGGCTGCTAAACTGGTTTCCGGCTCCTTCCTGTCGCCTCACAGAAGACACCTACCGAAAGCTCAGTTCTCTAACATCAGAAGGAGAGGCACAGCATGGTGATACAAGTCAGTACCCCCGAGCACGTGCGCTTGATCTCTGAGGATGGCGACAGCCCCACAGAGTTGGTAGGACCATCTGCAGTGTGTGCAGAGGAAGCCCAGGCTCAGAGAGCATTAGGGAAAAGCCCGGGGTCCAGGCTTGCCCTGGCTGTGATTCTCAAGTCACAGTTCCGTGAATTCCAGAATTCCACACAGAGTCGTGGAGTCTGAGCTGATAACGTCTGCCCTGGGAACTCCGAGGAAACCCCAGGGCACCTCTGGCGGCTCTGTGGCTCCTCTGGAGAAGGTTGCTGTCTGGAGCTGTTCTTGACCAGATTGCAAAAAAGTAATATATACTGGGAACCTGAGGGTAGCTTTAAAATGTTTTCTCTTTACAAAGAGAGAGAGAGAGAGACCAAACTTTCACATACCTGAGAATGGATGAAGAAATTATCTTACTAGCTTTATCTCAAATTGCTCAAAAAGAACCTGGTTCTGTAAAGAATTTGCTTTGGATCAGATCAAAAATGCCATCTGCAGTAAGGAACTGGGAGCTGGTGGGGCAGAGCCAGTGCTTTTCTGTCCCTGCTCTAAAAGACAGTTCTAATCTGTGAAATACACCAGGCAGATAAAGCCCTAGAAGGCCAGCGAGATGGCAATGTTGCTTGAATTTACAGCACGTTGGAAAGTATCTTTGTCTCGAGCAAGTAAAGCAGTAGCTGCCTTCTGTATATTTAACTTCTCCGTTAGCAAATGAGTGTTAGCAAACTGATAGGCCTGGGGTCTTTGGGGGAATTGGAGTTAGCAAACAAATGGTGTGAGAAAGAGATCATTTGAATTTCCAGCATCTAATAAGTATAAACTGGCAAAAAAATGTTGGCTAAATTTTGCTCATAGGAGTTTTATTTTTAGGACATTTGGGCTTAATTAATATTTTTCAGGCAAAGTGTACTGTCACCTTGTTGATATATTTCTCACCAAATTAATAATTACATCTCATTTCCTAAAATACACAAGTGGTTCTGTCAAGCGGCTTTTCCCTAGATGAGGGGGTTGAGCTTGGGCCTGCCTGCTTCTCTGTAGGAAGCATTAATGTCCGACCATGTTCATCAGAGGGTGAAACCAGGGATAATTCTAGAAAAATTAGATGCCTCGCTAGGACCTTGCATAAAAACTTAGGTTCCTGAAGGTAATGGAAATCTCATGAATCCAATAGGTTGGGTTTGGCCTAAGGATGGAACACCCTGAGGCCACCACTAGTTCTTCAGTGCTTTGCCTGGCATGGTTTACAAGCAGATTTAAAGGCTAAATGTGGGGGGTTTTAAAATTATTTTGGGGCAGTACCGGGCCTTCGCACTGAGCAAGATCCCCAACTCCTTTTTATTATTTGAAATAGGGTCTTATTAAGTCACTAAATCGACCCGGCTAGACTCAAATTTGTGATCCTCCTGCCTCAGCCTTCCAGAGTTGTGGGACTCCAGGCATGTGATAACACCACACCCAGCAGATGTGCGATCTTCTACCTGCCTTGATTGGCTAGTGGCTGTAAAAGCCAATTGAATAATTAAGGTCAGCCCAGTTCCAGGTTCTATCTTTGCTGGTCCGCCCTCCCGAGCCAGTGCTGTGATTCCTGCAAAGGGTGACAACGTCAAGGTGGGGAAACAAGCAGGTGCCAGTGCGGGGCAGGGAATCTGAACAACCCATCACCGTTTGTCTACAGGACTGCACCTCTGGCGCTGTTGTCCCAGGATGCTGTATATTATAGATTACCGTTCAATGTGAGAGACGCAGTTGGGTGGTTCATGTGAGGAACTTCTGATATGAGATGCTGCCCTTGGCCTGCTGTTCTATGTACCAAAGTGTCATCAACCCCAAGCAAAACTAATGCTAGAGCTGGAATGCTCAGCTAAAAAATAGTCCTCCCCAAGATATATCTTAGTCACTGGAGACTGTGAATGCTTCCTATGTGGAAGGGAGAAGAGGTATTGCTCAGTGTGATTAGGGAGTTTTTTTCTTGCTGGGAATTTTTTGGGGGGTTGGGGGACTAATGAAGATGGAACTTGAGGCTTCACACTGAGCTACATCCCATTTTTTTGAGACAGGGTCTCACTAAGTTGCCCAGCCTGGGCTACAACTCACAGTCCTCCTGACTCAGCCTCCCAGACTACTGGGATGACAGACTTGTACCCCCGTGCCTGGCTGCAATTAAGGATTTTAAGATGGGTACCTTGTCCTGGGTTATGTGAGTGGGCCCTACATACAAACCCATGCATCCTTATAAAAATGAGGCAGGGGGATTATTTCATACCCCATAAGGTGAGGAAAATGAACAAAGAGGATGCCTTGAACACAGCCACAAGCCGGGCAGTGCCAGCAATCAGGCACAGCTGGACAGGCTAGACCTGTGTTTTCCCTGTACCCTCCAGCTCAGCCTTGCTGATGCCTTTAATTTGGCCCAGTAATACTGTGTGTGGACCTCTGGAACTGTAAGAGAATAAATTTCTGTTATTTTAAGTCACAAATTTTGCTGTGATCTGTCACAGCGTCGCTAAGACCCCGGATGCACAGGAAAGCACACTCGACCCAGGACTGACGTGCTGTTCACATCGACCTTCTCAAGGCAGTCCATAATGCTCAAAGGGCAACCACTTGTCCCCATGCCTTCAACCTTCAGACACAGTCCCACAGCAACCAGAACACAGAGTGGTTAGCTCCAGTACCCCACTGGACAGATGAGGAAACTGGAAGCCAGCGGAGCTGGGTAACTGGTCACCGACTAAAACAGCCTGCACACATTGTCTAAGCATAAGACATAGCGAGTACCCAAAGGTAGCTCCCCCGGGCTAATGCTAACTGAAAGAGGGAAGGAACACAAACCATTACTCAAAGTGCCAAGAAAATTCACTTGGCGACTGATTACGTCAACCTTGTCTATGGTGCTGTGGCGCTGAATGGTCACTTAACCCTACTGCTGAAATTTAATCTTTGGTTTGTCACTTGGCTTATTCCCGTAAGAGCTATATGTTTCTTTAAGCAGGAATCATAGGCTGTTTGTTGAGATTTCTCCCCACACAGCAGCTAGCTCAGGTCTCCGCTGCAGCCGGCACTCAGTAAACATTTGCTTGATTAATCAGCTTTTAAGAGCCTACAGGCTATTTTGTAGTTTCTAGCGCAATTCTATTTTGTTATAGATGAGACCACAAAAGCCAATGCAAAGCCATCTGTTCCAGGGACAACAGCACAACCAGTTACCCTGATGCAGATCCCTGAAGCTGAGGCCACCCCCGCCACTCTGCCAAAGCCATCCTTGCTAGCAGCCTCTGCCACCAGCAGCCCCAGACTCCAGCCCTTTGGCCACAGGAGCCGGGAGATGGGTGAGTAGCTAGACCATGTGCTGCCAAGTGCTGGGAAAGTAGGATGTGGTGTCTTGAGGGTCACAGCTGTGTGAACATGGCCAGGCAGAGCCCAGACCCACCTTGAGCTGAGTTAACAGAAACACCTGAGACAGACCCTCACTGGGCAACCTGTGTGCATTCTCCCAAATGCAAACCAGGACCAGTGTGATTGCACTTTGGAAAATAGGATATGAAACTTACCCATCACAAAATCCCCTTTCCTACAGAAGCCCAGTCAGAAGGCTTCCACATAACCATTGTTGGGTTTGTTTGTTTGTTTGTTTGTTTGTTTGTTTGTTTGTTTCAGACAAGGTCACACTCTCTATTCCAAGCTGGTCCTGATCTCACTATGTAGCCCAGGCTGGCCTAAAACTCATGACAGTCCTCCTGCCTCAGCCTCCTTAGAACTGGGATTACAGGCCTGCACCACTACGCTTGCTTTACATGGTGCTGAAGAATAGAACCCTAAGCTTTGTACTTGTTAGACAATCACTCTTACCCCCAGCTTCCTGTTTGCTTGTTTTTTGTTTGTTTGTTTGTTTGTTTTTTAAGTGACGAATGGTATACTTTTAGAAGTCTTCCAATCTTAGGAACAACAACCAGCAGGGTCCCATCAGGAAAAGTCAGAATGTTTTTTTTCCTTTCCTGACTTCTGCTTGACAACTTTTACCCACTTCTTAAGCCATGTTTTAGTCTTTATCAAAATTCAGTTTATGAGATTAATCTCTGCACTGCATCAAACAAGGCCTTAAGAGCTCATCAGATAATCCAATCACCTATCAGCACCATCAGGCCAAGAAGCACCTATCTCATTTCAAAGGTCTCCTGTGGAACTGAGGAGGGCAGGTGAGGGGGGAAGGCAGGTGGAATTCCTTCACAGCTGGAGCACCACTGTTGTCCCAGATTTTTCTGCCTGAATGTTTTCCTACCCGGTGCCACTTTTCCATTGGGAGGAACGTGTTATTTTCAGTTTTACACCCAGCTTCTAATTATTACTGCCCCGTACCTGACCCTTTCCCCCTTCCCTAGCAGAGCCCAGCTGTCTTATCTATTCATCTTTGATAGCAGGTGCAGCCCTTTTAATACACTGGACAATTTTCTAAGCAACTTACAATTATTAACCTACTGAATCCTTTCTAGCAACCCCATGAAACAGATATGTCAACATTGCTTTTAATTTGAATAACCTATTGTATCCATGTGGAAACTAAGGAAGAGACTGGGGGGAAATCGGCCCCAGGTCACAGTAGCCCCAGCTGAAAGTAGCAGAACAGGAATTAGAACTTCGGCCGTCTGGGCCCGCATGATTCCACTTCCTAGAGGAAGACACCCCACCATCAACAAGCACCCAGGCCCAAGCAGGACACACCTTAAAGTGGACCAGGTAGAAGCTTAGAGGATGCTAGAGCTACTCAACCTCTTCTGCAGTTAGTAATATATGATGCTGCCTGAGGCATCACAAGACTGTGATCCCAGCACTCTGGTAAGCTGAGGCAGGAGGATCACAAGCACAGCCTGTGCAACTTAGCAGTTCTCTGACTCAAAATCAATAGTGAAAAGGGCTAGGGATGTAGTTCAGTATAAAAGCCCCGAGTCCAATTCCCAATGCTACACAATAATAATAATAAATGATAGAGTATATACAGCCCATTTATTTTATGGGCCAGGAATTCTGCATGCATTTTTAAAATATTTTCAACAACTCTGTGAATCAGGAATTATTATTATTATTCAATTTTATAGACAACTCATGGAAAAAGTAGTGATATAAAGTTCCCATATCGAAATATCATAAGAATAATTATTTGAAGTTTTGAAATACATCAGACACCCTCCTCCTGACCATCCTATGCATGGTTGACTCAAACTAACAGTAACACTGGCACACAACAAAAGAGACACAGTTAGAAAGGATGTTGGGTGGCCAGGGCTGGCCAGGAATATTCCTTTTTATACATTTAAAGTTCTTGTCTTTAAATTTATTTTCAATGTATTTGAGTCTCTCAATAAGTTGTTTGCTCCTCAAGACATCAATGCTTACATAACACCTATAATTAAATACACAGCTCATTTACTTGGCTCCACTGAGAGCTTGGAAATCCTGATGCATGTTGGGCCATGCCTGTGGAAAAATCTCCAGAAACTTGAGGTAGTGGCTCTCAACCTGGCTAGACAGCTTCATTATTCCTGGCTTGGGGACAGGGACTTTGGACCACAGCCTCCCAGGTCATCAGTGCTTCTTCCTCATCCTGTCCAGCCCCCCATTTCCTTGCTGACCCACACACTGCTGGGCAAACCCTTGAGTAAGCAATGTGCACCAGGACTGCCAAGACACAGCCAGACTGGGGAGGGAGGGAGGATTTTGCAAAACTTGGGTAGTCCACTCAAAGTATGGCAGGAGAAGTAAAAATGGAGGCTTGAATGTCCATGTCCTTTCTTAATGATAGTTTCATTGACATGCTTTTCATGTGTCATGTGTCTTAAGGAATTTTTGATTGCTAAGACACAGTACCCGACACCCACAAGGCAAGGGGGAAGGGTTATTTTAGCTCACAGTTTCAGGAGGCCACAGTCCATTCATAGTCAGCTGGCAGTGGCGGAGGGTCTGGCAGAAGGCCTAGATGAGGCAAAGCTGTTCATCCCGTGGCAGACAGGAAGCAGAAAGTAAGAGGAAGGGCAGAGCTAGCATATACCCTTCTGGGTCATATCCTGGTGATCTGCCCCTTCCGGGTCAAGCCCCAGTGATCTGCCCCTTCCCACCAGATCCCTCCTCTTAACAGCACAGGAAATCCACAGATTAATTCCCATGATTGAATCACTTTGCAAACAAGAGTCTTTTGCGAGGCAATCCAGATCCAAACCATTATAGCATATAATTCACTCACTTAAATATGTAGTTCGAAGGGTTTTATATTACATTCATAGAGTCATATAGCCCTCACCACAGTCAACTCGAGTATTTTCATCACACCCAAAAGAAACCCCATGTTCATGATCAGTTATTCACTATTTTCCCCAAACCCCTTCCCCTCAGTTCTAGTAACCAATGTCTTAAGTGCCTCTCTTAATGTATGGCCACCCATATCTGCCACGATATTTTAACCCAACTATATTAATATTTCATTTATAAATAGCTCATTTTTTTTCCTTCAAACAAGCTGAAAATATTCTGTCAATGATAAGACAGCAACTCCCCATAGGCTGCAGATAGCCAAGTATGTTGCCATTATTGTATTCAACTACGGAGGGTTGTCCCCCTCCCCCCCACCCCCTTTATGTGACCTGTAGGGAAAGATGATGTGGTCCAGCAAATTCCAGCCCAATTATTCATTCAAGAGACATCTAATGAATGCCTACTGTGTCAGATAGTGGTCTAGGATCTTGGGCTGCATTAGGTACACGTCTCACTAAGCTACCTTAGTGAGGTAGCTCACTAAGGTTATAGCGTGGCCTGCCCCACCTTAGTCACCAAATCTGTGACACTTGAGAAGTGTGTAGTGGAATGGGAGCTACTTACCTGTATTCGAGGTCTGTGCATTATCTCTGCCCTCCAGTGGTACCAAAAGCTGCCTCTGAGACAGACAGGATGCTGACGGAGAGTAGACATTTGGAAGCAGGGAGAAGTAGAGGCTTCCCCAGACGGCGAGGAACAACTGCACGTGGAAAGGGGAGGTCGGACAATCACGGCCCGACCTATGAATGTGCAAGCCACACACGACAGAAAGGAGCCTGCAGAGTAGAGGCAAGGAGCGGAGTCAGGAAACTGAGGCTTCTGCAGGGATCCAGGTGTGAGGCTACTTTCGCACAAAGGCTAAGATGACAGTGTTACCAGGAGCCAACAGCCACAGAGCTGTGGACCCCACCACATACAGCAGCTAGTAATCCAGACCCGTCGATAAGGCTTAGGAAACAGTCGTGGAAAAGGCAGGAAATTCCTCCAGGCCCAGCAAGAGGAGCTGATCCGGTATTAAATGGGTCCGCACTCAGACCAGAGACCAGAAAGAAGAGCGCCCCCTTACGGCAAAGCATGACGATAGCACGAGCGTTCTTTTGTTCCTCCTTGACCAAGAGCAACTACGGAAGCGATGAAACTTGGGACCGGAAGAGGGACCAGTGTCTTCCTTTATCCATTCCTTCCACGTTCTCGTTCCCTTATGACCTATGTGTCTTTCATCCTTGAAAGTTCATCTTCCTTTCGGTCGCCAGAGAAGTTTTTTCTTAAAATCCAGACTTACAAAGAGCAAGGAAAAATAAATAAATAAATAATGGCAAGCATTTCAACCCAAAACTTGGAAAAGGTCATAGACTGGAAACTTACAGGAGAACTACAAATGGACAATAAATATAGTCTTAAAAGAGGTTCCAGGTCACCAGAAATTAATAAATGCAGACTATTGAACCAAATGTCATTTGCCCCTAGTTTGCACTGCAAAATAACAATGCAGTTTGGGCAAAAGTGTGGAGAAATGACCAGGAACTCACACTTGTGAAGGCAGATGCTAAGATAATTATTAGCCAGGAGTGAAAAAAAGAAGCAAAGGCACAAATGGTCTTCACATAGAAAAATAAACGGAGATAATTAAATTGTCCATCAGTTACTGAACAGTTGTTAGGGAGCTGAGGTGTGTGAGCAGCTAGTGACCTCAGATTAGCTCCTGGAAAAGTGTTCAGCAAAAGTTTACAGCAGTCCACAAGGTCTGATTGAAAAGTAGTGAATGTTCCCTTTTTTTTTTTTTTTAGAAAAATAAAACTTTATATAGCAAAAGCCACATTGTTTTGGAATCCTGCACCTCCCTCCGAATGCACTTCCACTGTCACGCTGGCCACTTTCTGAAGCAGTACTGAAAATTCCTTGGCTAACTGTCATGGTCGCCTCCATGTCCTGAATCAGTTTGAAATGGTTCATGGTCATGTTGACTTTGGGGAACAGCCAGCAGTCACACAGTGCCAGGGACAGATTTGGTGACTAAGGTGGGGCAGGCCACACTATAACCTTTTTACAAGCCTGCCTTTCCATTGGGTAGTGCCCAGTGGCAACATTCATCTGATTTTTGATTACATCTATTAAAAACACTCGCAAAAGAGATCTTCTAGAAGCGGCCCAGAATGACTGGATGCATATGTTAGAAGGGAGGAAGGGTATTCTGAGAGGAATTAATGGCAATGTGTCTTTCACTGTAACAGATTTTTTAATTTAAATATTCACCATATTATTTCCACCACACACTGTACAAAGCAACACAGGGCCCAGTTTTATTCCTGTAATTATGTGCTATATGTGAGAAAATGCCTGCAAAGAGGGCTACCAGAACTACTGCCCAGTAGCTAAAGACAGAGGAGGAAAGATGATTTCTTACTATACCCCATGTACAATTTTTTAAACTAAGCCTGTATTATCTTCAAATTAGAAAATAAAACCATTTTGAATGCACACAGATAATTAGAAAAAAGTCAAAAGAAGCCAAAAATTGATGCCAGTTCTAAGAGAAATTGATATTTTTCCATGAGCCCTTCTGTCTTTCCTTCTATAAAATTTGGTTCTTTCCCTCTACTGGCTCTTACATGGTCCTACCTTCCCCAAAAAGGAACATAGCATTTCCCTTTACAGAAGTTTCCTTCCCTACACTCCCTTTTAAAATCTTGCTTCAGAGAAATTTCCCAATAAGTCATGAAGTATATTTGATTTTTCTCACAGAGTAATTAAGGGTAACCTATCATATACCTCCAAAAGTGGCTGAAAGCTAACGTTGTCTGCGTCGATACTGTGTTAACACAGTTTAGGCAAATAGCTGACTGTTAAATGACATTTCCATTGAAGGGTTACTTTAACCTCCCCACAAGTGGCCCAGTTGAGGAGAATTATTTTAAGAATAATGAAGTGTAAAGAAATATGGCTCTTTAGTAGAAGAAATCTACTTCGACAATTGTGAAATACAAGGGTTATTAGTACCTGGAATTTCCAGCCAGCGTTTTGAGTTGGATCCATTTTCTTTCCCATTTCAATGCCTCCTCCAGGGCAGGTCCAGCCTGCCCAAGGACACCGCTTTACCTTGGTGCTGACCTTGTTGAAGTCTGGCTAGGTTGGATCATGGAAAGAATAAGAACAGTGAGATTAACATTCATGCTCTGACCGGTCTGCTGTGATTACAGATCCCTGGTCTACCACCACCTACGCAAGCAGACGAAACAGTCCTGGTGCCAATCCAGGTAAGAGCCTGAACTGTCTTTCCAGCTGCTTTTTAAGTAAGGTTCGTATTTTCCAAATCCTTGTCATTTATTTCGAGTTGGACAGAGCATGAAATCAGTTGGGCCAACCAAAGATACATTTCCAGGGCCCAGACTCCTAAGAAATCTTGCAAAGAAAGCCAGGAAGTCATTAAAAAAGCAAGACCTTTACTCAACCTCCATTCCCTTCAGGCAATTTTGTGCAGGTTGTGACAGACATTCCTAAGGATTCCATAACTGGGCTCTTATCAATCCAAAAAGTGTTACTGTCTAGGGTTTGTGCTCAAGGAACTCAGTTAAAAGAGTGCACGAAATTTTTATCATCTCACAGGAAGGGCAGAGCAGGCTGTACTGGGCCGTTTCTAAACTAGCAAGGGTAGAAACATGTTCCCTGTCCTCCCAGGAATTCACTTCTGCACTGTGATGCTCTGGGCCCACCTCTCTTCACTTCTGTGGGCCCCAGAACAGAGAATGCAGCAAGGTCTCTTCTCTGAGACACTGCGGAGGCCTGCAGAGATTGGAAAACGAGATGAGGCAGGGTCAGTGCTTTCCCCAAATGCTGCTCGGGGCCTGCCCCATGAGCTGAGGAGCTGGATAGAAGTATGTCATTTCCTGGAGGCCATGGGGCACCAGGCCCAGAGCCCAGGGCGAGGTCTGCAGTGGAGAGATGGTCAGGATACTCAGCTGCCCCTCGCATCTTAGAAGATGACTAAAAATTGTAGGTTCTGTCTTGCTTTGATATGGGATCAGAGCAGGGGCTCCAGGGTTCCCCAGACAGGTCTAGGAGCTCCAGGAGTATCACAAAGGCGCCTTTACTGATGTATGTCCTCTACTGTCCTAGACAAAAGGGCTCAGAAATCAGAACATTGGCTACGTGGAGGACTGGAGGGCACTGTAGGCCGAGATAGGCTGATGGGACTACTCGAGGGCCAAGCCACGGGGCATTCTCTCTCCTTTTGTCCCCTCAGTGATGATCTCTGCTATCATCATGACTCCCAAAAGTAGAACTAACCAAGACAATTCAACTGATTCCAAAGAAAATCTAACTAGGGTCCCTTTGGTCATGGCATAGAATAAGGAAGAAAGGAGTTGTTTGTTGTGTGTAAAGAGACGCTGTCTTGGTTGTTTTTTCACTGCTCAGACAGAATACCTGATACCCAAAACTTAAGAAAGTTTATTTTAGGTCACAACTTCAGAAGGTCTTAGTCCATTCATGGCTGCTGACAATGGTGGAAAAGCTGTGGCAGACAGGAAGCAGAGTGAGTGAGGAAGGGTAGAGCTAGAGTGTAACCTTCCAGGTTATGTCCCAGTGAACTGCCCCTTCAAACTAGGCTCCATTCCTTAACAGTGCATGGAATCCATACATATTCCACAACATCCAAATATAAGACATTTGTGGGGGGACATTCAGATCTAAACCACAATAGCTGCCTTCCAGAAACCAATAGGAGCAGACGTCAGCCTAGGTAAGCTGCCCACTGCTTACCATCCCCGCACCTAGACATGTGCTCGGAAGTACCTGCACACAGGGACTCCCACACACTCACGCTGGCCCCTGAGGCTCTGTTCCAGGTGACCAAGATGGCTTTGTTTGTTCTCAGCACATCGAAGAGAAAGTCTCTGTCAACCCAGAAGCCCAAGGACTCACATGACCTTATATCCCCTGGAGAGGTTCCCACCTAAGCTACTTCTGCATCCAACCATCCATCCCCAGAAGAACTCTGGGATAAAGCGCAAATACCCAGGCACACATGGGTGGCATGGGGGTGGGCGCTGACCACACATCACACTCCCCGTCTCCAGCTCCTGTTTCCCACTGCCTGACTTTCTGTGCTGTTCTCAGGTTTGTATTCGTCCCAGGGCAGCTGGCCCTATTCCCTTTTTCCTAACTTGATCTTTCTTCAGCTCTGTGAGTCTCTGCTGATTCCTCAGTCTCCTTTATGTGTCTAGTAGTTACGCTGGTCACAGTGAGCCACTCGGATGCTTCTGGCTCCCCACCTACCCTCACGTTCTTCCCAACTCCACTGCTCCTCTCTCACCGTCATCCCTGAAACTTTGCTCTGAGCATCTTGGACCCTCCCCTGAACTCTCGGAGTGCCCCTCCCTGGGAGAACGCTCCTAGCTCTTGCTTGCCTAGTCACTTGACTCCCTTAGGGCTCCTGCAGGGGGCGAAGGCCATTCCTACCCTGAGCAGAGGCAGGTGAGAACTTCTGAGATCCTTAGATGTCCTTCAATTAGCTGTCACATCAGAGTCATTTGTATCAGGCAAGTCTCCTAACTTCTCAGCTATAAAATTATCATATCACAGAATTGGAAAGAGTAAAAGGGAACTAATTTTCTACCAAAGAAAATCATGCCACATGTCACATCTAAGTTTTATCTATGTCAGATAGTGCCAAGGGGGAAGGAATTCCCCAGCCTGGTCACTTAGGGGACGCCACTGTCAGAGAGAACTACCTAGAACTGCCCGCACCAGCACTTCTTGCAGTCTGGTCTGGGGGCCTTGCTTTCAGAGATCCTGGGGGAATCCTCTCGACTACCCATGCCCAAGGATCGACAGTCCTCAAAACATGTCACAACAAATGGACCACAGGGACAAAAGTCAGATTTCTGCTGCCTTCCATTAGGATAGATCCTAAAGAAACTCGCCACTCTTCCCAGTGAATTATTCTATTTTAGAGAAGTTAGTTTTTATTTAAAAAAATGGGGCTTGTGTTAAAATATAATAGTCCTGTTTCTTAATAAGCTAAATGGATGGTTGTTTAATAGTCTATTAAAGTCACTGACTACTGACTTGACTTAACAGGAGCCTACCACGCCTTCTCCCCTGGGACTATAGCAGGAGTCACCTGCCCCAGCTCCGAGGGTCCTGATAAGAGGGTGGAGGTTGGCACTGGAGACCCCAGTGTGCAGGAGGCAGAGCTGCTGGTGACTCTACAGGGGCACAGTTGAGACCCTTGAAGGCAAGCGCTCCAGCAGCAGAAGTCAAGTCAGGACATGGTGACTTTCCCTGGGAGACTGTAGTTTAGATTTCTAAATGATAAAAAATCAGTAGCTAATAACAAAATTAGACAAAAGCTCTTTGGGGCCCGTCAGTAATTTTGAAATGCATAGAGAAACTGAGGCACGGAGAGTCTCAAATGTGAGAGGCTTTCAAATGCATGAAACTCAACTTTCTGTCTCATCCGTTCAGAATAAATTCCTCCGATGCCTCCAGCAGGTCCTTTGGTGATGTGGCCCTTCCTGCTTTAGCTACACTGTAGTCCAGACTGGGCTCCCAGAGCACACCACACTTCTGTGGCAGGCGGATTGGCAGGCCCACTGAGACATCCCAGGCTCCATCTGGCAGAAGCTCTGTCTCACCTCTGGTTCACTCATACTAAGTTTGAAATTACTACAACTCCTAGGGGGTTTTCCTCTGGAATAAAGCATAAATACCTGCTTCTATGGATGCACGTTACCCCAATCCTGTGTCTGTGATCACATTGATTACACGTACCTACAAAATGTCACACATGTTGCTCTTTGTTAGGCTGTGGTAATCTTTCTTGATTCTCTCGTTGGATGGATCCTCTTCGTATCATTTACAAAACTGGTAAACACATTACCTGAATCCGTATTTGTCCCTGATGAAAATCCAAGTGTATCTCATAGGACTGAATCCCCTAAGCCCCACTAGCATCTTCTCTGTGTTTAGGTAGACCCATTGACAGACACAAGCAGCTCCATATGGACCTGATGATGTTATCAGGCTCAGTATGTCATCCCCACCCCCAAAGGACGCCCGACTTAGGGTCCATGAGTGATTCCTGCCACCATCTCACCCCCTATGCTTCTGCCCACGGATACAATTTCGCAAAACCCCAATTTAAGCCACCAGTCTCATTACAGGGGAACAGTTACTTAATTTGAAAAACATCTATTCCTCATAGTATATGCCAGGCATTGTGCTTAGGTATTAGAACTGCAAATATGAATGAAATATTTTCACGTCTTAGGATTCTGCTGCAGGAGCTTTTGCCTTCAAGGGTCCCAAGTGTGCACCAGCAGAGTCACCACCAGCTCTACCTCCTGCACACCAGGGTCCCCAGTGCCAACCTCCACCCTCCTATCAGGACCCTCGGAGCTGGGGCAGGTGACTCCTGCTATAGTCCCCAGGGAGAAGGTGTGTAGGCTCCTGTTAAGTCAAGTCAGTACTCGGTGACTTTCCCTGAGAACCACCCTTGTGCTGGTTGGCTTCATGTACTCTGGGCTCTGTTTGAGTCAAATAAACTTCAGTGGCCTGGAAACCTAACCAGGACTTGTTTCCACAAGAAAAGGTTGCCAGACCCCAAGTGAATGCTCCACCCCGAGTCCTGGAGGTAACCCACCTATAAACCTGCGATTAGTGGTGCACTGTTAGCAAGATGGCTGGTGCCCAGGCTCCAAACCATCCCCTCACTTCAGTGAGCGTCCTCAGGCCACAGGCTGCTGGCTTGGTGACACCTTGGGCACAGCCAAAAGCCTCTACTCTCCTACTGCTTTCTGTGTTAGTACAGCAAGAGGAATTCCTTCAAAGAAAGTGTTCAATCCTGGGGACATTCAACCAGGAGAATGGAAGGGGACCTAGAAAGTCCCTTAGCTCCAGAGGCCTGCTGCCTTCCACACTTCCACCTCCTCTCCCACACTTCCCCTAGGGAAGCCATGGGGACGAATCCAGGAGCTCAAGGGCCACCTGGGCTTCTGTCCATAAAACTTTAAAGCCCAATGGCCGTGTGTTACAGCTCCCTTTTGCATCCTGTCCTAGTGACTTCCAGATGTGCGGGGACACAGAAGGAGTTGAAACCAGTAGCAAGACCATCCCTAGAGTCTGAGGAATGGGGCCACCTACGCATGAGTCACAGGTCACAGTGTCAGGCCAAGCCCTTCAGTGACCTACCCAAGTACCTTGAGATACTGAAGTGACAACTCTTCTTCACTCGTAGATGGCAGTTAGGCATGGGCTCCGGAACCCACCTCCTTGAGCTCAAAGTGCAGCTGTACCGCGCCCTGGGCATCGGTTTTCCCACCTGTAAAGTGGGGTCATAGTTGTACCAAAGTTAGTACTTAGAAAGTGTTTTGGCCTGCCCCTGATCAAGCTCTGGATAAATGTTAATGGTTTCTACATGTTTATCGTCATTCAGGACCAGAACTTCCCTGAAATCTGACTATCCCTGAGGTGACCAAGAAAAGATTGCAATGAAAATAATGCCCTGGCTTAGATGAGTGTGGGTGGGTGGGTGATTTATGCTTTTTGGAGTGATTATGTGTACACTGACCTTCCCTGAGTCTCCTCCAGGTGAGGCAGGGCAAGACAGCCTTTAGGACCTCAGATTAGCAAGGTGGCTGGTGCTCAGGCCAGACTGCACAAGAGAAAACTGTAAGTGAACTGCAGAGGTGGGTGAGCCAGGCCCTGCTAGGTTGGGCAGTCTCAGGAGGAATCACGGGACTTCTCTTTTTCCTGTACCACCCTGTCCCCACCAGAACACAAATGGTCTCAAAAGCTTCTTATTGCTACCAAGCCCAAAAAACACCAGGTCTCAGCTGTCCAAATATTTTTTCCGCTCTTGGCTTGTAGATGAATATCTGGGTTCAAACTTTGTCCCGAACAAGATGAAAGTGGACATTAACTGGACGACAGGCTTTCAGGGCAGAAACAAGAGGTGTGCAAGTCTCTGATTCAGGGAACTGTTGATTTCCTGCTAAAATAAGAGATCACCCAGCATCCTAATCTTCATGGTATTATAGGGGCTAGGAAAAAAATAGGGGCCAAAACCGTGAAAGTCACCAGCATCAGTTTTAGGAAAAGAACAAAGTACATATTTTCGCCAGTAGGTGGCAATAGAGTAATAAGACTAAAGAAGCAGAGTGTTACAGGATGAATCAAAACATCTTGACCTTGGAGGCCTTATCGCCCAGCCTATGGCTATTTACTGAGAAATTAAGGTCTACAGAGGGAACACGACTCGGTCTGTGCCACGCATCTGGCTGATGGCTGAACCGGATTAAACTCAGATCTGCCCACTGAGCCACGACGTTCAAAAGAGCAAGAATTGCCTCTCAAAATTGCCCGGCTTTTCCTCACATACAGAAAAAGATCACTTCTTTTGAGTGTGTTAATAATTTCAGCTGGCAGCTGTAAGAAATGAAGTAGTTAACCAAGCGGTTAATGAGCATGGGAGGGAAGAGAGCAGGAAGAGAAAGGGGAAAGGAAAGTCACCGTTTTATGTTCTTACGAGTCTTCCTAACATGTTCATGCTGCCTCTGGGCCCCCTCCCCCAGCTAGGATTCCCCAAAAGAGGCCAGAGATTATGGGATAGGAATTTCCCCCTCCCCACCGCCCTTTCCACTTGATCAGCACGTTTGGGAGAGGTGTTAAACATTTCACTGCATGTAGAATCCAGGTGCCACGTTGTTTAATTCTGCTTAAGACACACAGAAAGAAGTGGGTCGCCTGCTTCCTAGAGGGGCCAGACTTACTCTGTGGAGTCCCAGAGGTGATTTGAACAAACAGGTGGGACGAGCGTATCTAGAATGATACTAAGTGCCTACTGTGGGCCAAAGAAGTATGGGCGGGGTGAAAGGAGTAGGTGGATGGATGGATGGGTGGGTGGGTGAACTAATGGGTGCAGAAAGGTTTAGGTCAAAAGATTTTGGATTTCTTAATAGAATGTTTTCTCGTAGTCTCAATAATCCATGAAGGAACGAATGTGCATGCTACTTTGGTTACAGATGCAATAACGTCTCTGTTTCTCAAAGTACTAACACACCAACCAGCCACTCACTGGGCAGCAACGTTGTAAAAGCAGGTGGGAGGATGTATTGGGCTAGAAGAGCTATTTAGGCCCTTTAAAATTCTGGGATTCCATTGTTCCATGATTCTGGGTACCTAATGAAAGAAAGATAGGGGACGATGCTAACTGATGCTTTTGATTTTAGGAGCATTAGATGGGGGAAAAAACATGCAGAGTTAAGGTTGGTCCATCCCAAATTCTGGGCCCATGTTCCTTTACTGAACTTTCTTTCCCACTTGGGAAACATGACCTTGCAGCTCCCATTAGTGCTTCGACTGGTTTGATTTCGGTAATGAGTTTATTTTTTATATTTGCAAATCAGGAGAGACGGATTTGTGGAAACCCGGAGCAGTCCTTTTGGATGCAGGTAATTATACATCCCCACCTCTCAGCCGTGGCTACATCAAGGCTAACAAAATTAGGAAGGTCTAACAGGACGCTGTGTGGCCCCAAAAGCCAAACTCCGCCAGAGCATCCTTTCTAATGGCTTCCATCTGGGGCCCTGAAGTCCTGAAAAGGGCACATTGGAAATTCTCTAGCAAGACCTGGAGTTAAGAGGTAACCCCGGCTTAACAAAAGGGAGACTGGAAATGTGTGGCGCAAAAACCAGTAGAGAGTCAATCCCTCAACCTAAACTGGGTTGTCTTAGACCCTGACTCCATCTGGCAACGCGTTGATGTCCTTGTTTGTAAAACCATATTCTGGTTTTTCCTTCACAGGACTGAGTGTTGTTTGTTGTTTACTGCATTAATGTTTGAAAGTCCCATAAACAAAGCCTTCTTCAGCTTTGAGTTAGCTGTAAGCCAAGGCCCTGAGCTGGGAATGAATAGCCCCTTCAGAGGAGGGAAAATTTTACTGTTGGGGAGAAATCGGGTCGTTGGGGAATGCTGAGGGGATGGAGAAGACTCCGACCTCTGAACTTGTTTTTCTCCCCCTCCTTACAATGTAGAACTTTGAGGCGTTTTCCCTGAAAGGCTTTCTGGCTGAGAAACGCTGTTAAACACCCAAAGCAAAAATTTTAGTTTAATGATGTGAGGAAGTGGGGTGAGTTAGCTGACCTTTAATGGAAAGATGAAATCATGGGCTTTGCAAACTGGAAAAAATAATAAGCCGGGGTGCCAGGAGAAATCACATTGTAGCTAAGAGCAAGGACAAACACCAGCACCTTCCTCCGCCGCCCAAAACTTCCGGAACTTCCGGGGCATCCTGAAAAAGCGAGACCCACTTCCTGTCCGCATGATTGCTCTGCCTAGGAGACCCACTGATCTGAGTGAGCCTGAAAGAATTCTCTTTTACTGTCTTTGTCACCCTAAATGTTACATTTGCGAATTCAGCTCCCTTGTAAATGGCTCCAAAGAATGTCCCTCACCTCTCCCAGGCAGACATTTACCATCTGCACAGCTCTCCAAGCCTGAACAGTATTCTTCCTGCCGCCTTAAGTCACTTTTAGCGCTTCCCCTCTGGTCTGCATTTACACCTCTGTAGACCGCCCTTCGTGAGTCTAACTCATTGGTGTAGATTGTTTCCATCACCAGAGGTTGACTGAGGACCCAAACGTGCCAGGCATAGTGAGAGTTTATGAGTAAAGTACAGTTACTGACCTCAAAACTTTCAAAAATTTACAGGAGGATAATTTACACTGCTTTTAGATGAGGATAGTAGAGGTCAAATAAAATAACTTCAAATGACAGCAGAACTCTCTCCCCCTGGTTTCAAATCCCCCTGAGAAACGCACAGAGTATTATCTTTAGGAGGTTATCAGTAAATATTAATGTATCCTTATTTTCTTCAGAAGGGAGTGGTGTGGAGTAGAGTCAGCTACAAGCCAAGCCCCTCGAGCTGGGTGTGATTATTCTCCATGTCCCCTTCCCTGGGGTAAGGCCAGATGCTTCCTGTGCTTGTAAGTCACCAAAAGTTTTACTGCTCTTTCCAGGATTTGTTCCAAAGGAAGAATTAAGTACACAGTCTTTGGAGCCAGTATCCCAGGGAGATCCAAGTAAGTTACTTGACAAGTAGAAGCCCATGGAGGTTTTGACATCTGATCTGCTCTTTCTCTTCTCGTCTCTACCCACTCACTCCCACCTAAGCCTGCCTCTCTCCTACCATCAATCCATTTATCCCCTCTTCTCTGTCGCATTGTTCTAAAGAGAAAGAGAAGCATTTGAAGGATTTAAACTGTGTGCATGAGGAGGAGAAGATCGGGTTTTTAAATTATCACTATGGCAACAGGCTGAAGAGTGGGAAGGAATGATAAGACAATGGCAAACGAAAGACGCAGCTGGGCGAGTTAATAGGGGCAGCAGGTACTGTGATGGTGGTGAGAGCCACAGCTTGGAGTTGAATGTGGACATGAGGAAAAGCAGGCAAGTACAGAGACAGAGAGAAGAGAGAATCCACAGGGTTCGGGTAGAGGCACAGAGAGGGAACAGTTGAGAACTGTTTGAGCAACTGCATCAGCAGGGAACACAGGATAGACCAGATTTGGGGCAGAGAGATTATTTCAGCGTATCATTTTTCCATGAGATGCTTAGTCTAATGGAGAGATGACCGCTCAGATCTGATACTCAGATGAGATATCCGGGTTTGAAATTTAGAGTTGGAGGCGTGGAGCAAGATGGTGGGGACCAAGGTCATGGGCCGATCACCTCCCGACAGACGCACCAAGCTGGACAGCTACGCACACACCAAACTGCCTTCACCAGAGGGCTAAGGAGACCAGGTTGGCAGTCGTTTCTCCTACTTCATCAAAGAAAAAGAAACTTAAACTGGCATTAGAAGCCATCAAAAAAAGAAAGAAATTTAGGGTTGGAAAACAGTGAGCTGTGATTTGAAAATGAGGCCATGGGAACAGAAAATGTGAGCTAGGAAGAAAAGGTAGAGTCAGAGGAAATAGAGAAATGAAATCAAAAGAACAACAGTGAATAAAACAGAAGCCACCTGAGGACACCAGAAAAAAGGGAGCAGAGAAAGAGAAGAAAACCTGTGAGAAGAAACAAGCAAACGAAAAACACACTTACATATTCCACAGCAAAAGTAGCTATCACAATCCATCACTGGGCTGTGAGTCTCAGTTCTGGTGCATAGCAGAATCACCAGAAGATAATCTTAAAGAAGTCCTACATCCTGCCGTGTGCAAGTCATGTCAGCCTCTGTAGGCCTGGTCACTCCTGCTATGCTCTGGAGCCCAGTGGCATCAGGATAACCTGGGATCTTGCCACACACAGACACTCTTGGGCCTGACCTCCAACGTACTGATCCTTCACGCAATACGTAGGAATGATCCCCCTGCACTTCAGTTCTTAGGAATCACTACCCACAACGATTCCTAGACTTCCTCATTCGTGAGACTTGCCTAAGCAGCCCTGATATGTACGTAGCCCTGGTAAATTTCCAGGGTTAGGAAACACTGCCTGACGTGTTGAATAACACAAACATTAATCTATAGAGTTGTATCATGTCGAAGAAAACTGAAGCAATTAAGAAAATCGGTAGATTGATTTCTATACTATCATACCCTTTCTTTTTCGTCCTCTAACTCTGCCCTCTGTGACCACAATAAATTTCCTATGCAGAACATTTCACGACCCATTTCTTCCTATCACTACCAATGGCACCTTCAGATTAGTATGTATTCATCTCAGTATGAAAAGTCAGCAGGTCGTAGCCAGCACGTGCCCTGAGCTGGAACCATTGTCATTAAGACACATAGCAGTTCTGTCGTCTTCTGCTTTATCTCAGACTTCACCTCACGAAGAGAATTAAGCAAATATAGAAATACCTAACTTTCTTTACATCTAAGGAATGAATGTGTCACTTCAGAGCACAGTTGAAGACGTCACGGATGAGAAGAAAAACTATCCACGAGTAACCTGAGTAGCTGCTACAAAAGCTAGGTATCTGTCTTCCATTCCATGGGTGTAGTGGTGCATGCCTGTCATCCTGGCACTCTGGAAGACTAAGGCAGGTGGATCACAAGTTCAAGCCCAGCCTAGGGAATTATTTAGCAACTTAGCAAGACCTTGCCTCAAATATTCAATAAAAAAGAAAATCCCCTCTAGCCCATACTCTTAACAGTTAATCCCTCTCTTGTGCTCTCTCTCTCTCCCTCTCTCTCAAAAAAGTTATTTTAAAACGCATATTGAACTAATCTGCTAGCATCTGAAAGGACAGCCCCTCTTCAGGAATGCTTCTCCCACTTTACTGGGTATACAAATCACCAGAAGATATGACTAAGATGCAGATCTGCTTCTGCAAGTGTCAGTGGTCCCTGAGCGTCCCTGTTTGGCAAAGAGTGGGTGGTGGTTGGCCGTGAGCCCTGAAGAACACCA